>JABVXV010000565.1:0-26445 GCA_013365325.1 Dipetalonema caudispina | reverse complement strand
ATTATTATTATTATTATTATTATTATTATTATTATTATTATTATTATTATTATTATTATTATTATTATTATTATTATTATTATTATTATTATTATTATTTATTATTATTATTATTATTATTGTTATTATTATTATTATTATTATTATTATCATTATTATTGTTATTATCATTCTTCTTTTTATCATTACTATTACCATTGTTGCTATTATCAGTGTTATTGCTGTTATTATAATGTTTCATATTTTTTTGGGATCTGTTCCGTTCATTTTTCTTGTTTCTTTTTTATTTCACTAATGATTTTAGTTTTTTCGAAGCAAAGCAAAATCTTTCTAAAAAATGTTTCAGACAGTATATGTGTATATGTACCAGTTGAAAGTAATAAGATAGGTGAAAATGTTAGCATTTTAATATCTTTATGAAATTTACTAAATAATGTTTTAGAATTAAAAAAAAATTTCAATAGTAAAAATCAAATGTTTTTGCGTAGGAGTTTTGTAAGAAAAAAAACTATGAGTTTATTAAATAAAGAAATATTTAGTTTCTATGAATCAGAACTGATTTTCTTTAAACAATCAAAATTTGATTTATTTGTATTTTGAATTAAAATAATCTGGAAATTACTTATATCTTATTTTCTTTGTAGAGGTTGGATGAGTAAGTCATTTGATATAAGTGAATTGTAATAAAATATGTCGCCTCGAATTTTGAATACTAAAATTGATGTACTGAATATTATCAATCTGGTCTATTCTTTGTAATAATTTATTTATTTAATTTAATTTATTTCTGGTAAATGATTATACTTCTGTTAAATAACAGTGAAACGTTTGTTTGTTTTGAACTTATTGAATTCTTTTATTACTTATGGGAAGATTCTATGAAAAAATTTTACTTTGTTCATTTACAAAAGTGTGTTTAATTGACAAAAAAAAAAAAAAAAAACTGTAAGTGTGTCACAATTCAAAATTTAGTTCATTTTATTAATCTTAGTATCACTCTTATAATGTAAGTACTATAAAATTGTGATTTCGAAAAAAAAAGAAAAATATTTATTGTTAATTTCATCTTTTATTATATCGTATAATAAAATTTTAATTTAGCTCAATAATTACAATTTATATCTCAGTTATGAGCATTCTCATTTGAAAATAATCAGTAAATACATTTAATTAATAATTAAAAATAAAAACTTTTTTTTTTCTTTTAGATCATTAGGAACGGATCATAATCATTCGATGACAACCACCAATCAATTTTGTACATTAAAACCAATAAAATTTGGAATTTCGATCAATTATGATTGTGACACTCATCCGGATGATACTATAGTATCAATGAAGCAGGAAAGTATGATACGAAGAATGAATTGGCAACGAAAAGAAGGAACATCCGGATCTAGATCAGTCAATATATCAGATCTCGGTACCTTTTTTTTTTCCTTTTTTTTTTTTGTCAAAAATAGAAGAAACTGGTCATTAATAGTGAAATTCCATTATTCATTCATTTTTGCCAATTTCAATAGTAAATATTTATTTTATTGAAAGAAAAAAAAAATGATTTTGTGAATTTTTTTAATGTAACAAATCTGGAAGTTTTCTTCATATATTTGATTTGATCAGCAAAAAAAAAAAAAAAAAAAAATATCTGCAACGAATAGAAGAAACGTTGATGATATTTAAACATGTTTTATCATTCCAAAAATGTAACCTTTCGGATTGGAATTGATGAAATGACAAACATGCAGACGATTGACGTCAATGATCACTGATAATGATTGATAGATGATGATGTAAACATAGCAGTAATCAATAAAATTTGTGCAACATATGCATGAAGAAGTAGTAAATTAAGCATGCAAAGTGCATGCATTGAAGAAATATGTTTTGCTTTTGAAACTTTAGTTAAACTTTTCTTAGTGGTAGACTTGTTTATTAGCATTTTTATTCAACTTTATGTACTTCATGTTTACAACTGAATCTTTCCTTCTTATCAATAAGATTATCATTTTGATTATTAAAGCAATAATTAAAGTTGTTTGGTAAACTTTTTATGCTATTATACTATATTTTATTACAATAAAAATACCGTTTCTTTCTTTTTGTTGTTGAAATTTAATACATTGAAAATGTTTATTAGCTATGAAGGAATGCAAAATACAGCAACGGTATTTTTATTGAAATAATAAGTAAATCAATAAAATTCCAACTAAATTTTAAAATTTCTAAGTTAAGAAATATATTCGTAATGCTTATAATTTGAAACAATTTATCATCTATGAGAATCGTTGTCCATTTTTCTCTTTTTTTTTTTTTTGGTTAGCAGAAGTATTTGAAAAATATTTTTTCGTTTTCACTATTTCAAACTTCATGTTTAAATCCTTCTCTATCGGAGGAAAATTTCGCAAACGTCAGAATATATATTTTAATTTTTCATTTACAAAAAAATTTCTCTGCTGTTTCAAGTTCTTAAAAAAAAAAAATTTTCGAAAACCTACTGCTTCATATAAAATAGAGCATTAATAAAAAGTTTTAGTCTGAAAGATTTTTTTTTTTTGTCTTTACTGCTGAAAAATCTTATCACTTTTACATGACAATTCGTAAATTTAATTTTATCTGACAATTCTGAAACAGTTTTTACAATGTTTTAAAAACCGAACCAGTTGTTTCGCTCATTGATAATAATTCTGTGCTTTATTGTTTTACTAAAAAGAAACTTAGTTTCTTACTGGAAAGAATATAAAAGTTTAAATTTTAAAAGTTTTTCTTTTTTTATGTTAATCTTAGGCTACAATGTGAAAATTAGAAAAACAGGTCTAATTTCTGATTCGGAAAGAGGCATAATTTTGACTAGGAAGAATTCATTTTCCGGTTTCTATCAACTTTGATTGATGAAGTGTGATTGTTTGCATCCGTTGTTCCTCCATTATTTGTGACAATGTTTTCATCAAACTTACAAATTTTTTCTCCTGAAATTTCGGACATTTTCCGGAATAATGACTAATTGATGTATCTGTCAATATTGTTTCATTCTAAAATCTCATCTATTTTTCAAAGGACATTTTAATTTCACTCCAGAAATCAATTCTTTATTTTTAAATACATTATTACTTCACCATTTATCGAAGATCAAAGGATGGAATGAGTGAAAAAAAAAAAATTATAGCATTTTTTCTTTTCCATCCATAAAAAAAATGATTACTTCAGTTTCTCTCTTTTTCGTAAATCAACTTGTAAATTCGCTGAAAATTCATGCAAACATATACTTTTCTATAATTTAAATGAATTAAACAGTATCTCTTTCGTAAGCTGATTAATTTAAAATTTAGAAATTTTCAAAATTAGTTCAATTCCAAGTTTTTTTTTCGAAACTCTATTTGCTATCGTAAAATAAATCATGAAATCAAAAATTTTTTTGCAAACATATCTTTCACTATGAGTTAAAGCAATCAAATATGAGCTCTTTCATATATTGATTAATTTCCAAGATTTTACAAATTTTAAAAATTAATTTAATCCTGAAAAATTTTTTCAGTTTCTAATTAATTTTTCTTTTTTGGAACTATTTTTTGCTATGAAGAAGGAAAGAAAAATTCTTTCGTAACATATAATATATCATTAGAAATGAGGAAGATTTTAGTATCGAAATTGAAATGCTAAGTTGTTGAAGAATGAGGAAGAAGGCAGATTAATGATAGCTACGAAGAGGCCACAGTTGTGTAATAGATCTCAATAGCATTTCATTTGCTTATTTTGTTTATAAGAAAAACAAAAGAAAACGAAATTTAAACTTTATTTGCTTATTCATTTATTTTTTTTTTTTTTGATTGAAATAAAATTTGCATAAAGTATAAAACAATTTTATGTTAATTTAATCGCTGTCAACATTTAATGGTAATCGTTTTTATTTTTTAAAAATGTTGATTTATTTAGAAATAACAGTTTTGAAGTCACATTTTTGAAATTTAGAATGAATGGATGGGAAAGGTGGAAGAAGAAAGCGATAGAAAAAAGTTTAGACTATTTAGACTTAACCTGTTACCAATATAATCTTTAGGGTCAATGTATTGTAATCTAAATTGATTCTAGGAACTACTAGTATATTAGATCTAAGTGTAATCTAAATTTCGTTAAAAAAAAAATGGAAAAGATTGATTCCACGTATCGTAATTGTAAGCTTTTTCCAATGGCGTTCACGTACGCTCATATTTAATGCATTTACTCATAAAAAAATTGAAATTTTTCTTCTGTTTTATGTAATTTCAATCTCGTGATTTCTTTTTATCCACGTATCGCACATGAATAAAAAATTCTTCCTATTGGTTAGCAATTGTAAACTATGAATGTAAAGAAATGAAAAAACTACTGGAAAATTAAAAAATCTTGACAAATCATTTTCTTCTATTAATTATAATTCCTAAGATAAATCATCCTTTTATTTCAATTATTTATTGCCAATCATTCGATTAATAAATTATTCGATGTGTAAAATTAATATAGTTAACAGTGAATTCAATGAATTAGTTAACGTTTTATTTAAATTTATTTTTAAAACGAAAGAAAATTGTGAATGTAAAACATATTTGGTCATGACAGCTAACAGGGCACATCGTTCGTTTCAGAATAACTTTCATATCCAATTACTGGATCACAAATGTCAATCATATTTCTTTCACTAAATTTCTCTTTTTTTTTTTTTTTTTTTCTTTTTTATGCTACTAACTAAAGTGGTTGTCTCATAAATCTTTGATTTTTATAGCATTTAAATTTTTTAAGGTATAAAAGAAAACTTTAAATAATTATTGAAATATTCAAGTACAATAAATCTTTGAGTTGGTTTAAATCATTGGTTTTTCCATCGATTGATCACTGAACAATTTGTATATTAATTTTAATTTTTAGTTATTTATTAAAATGTTCAAAATATCCAAAAAAAAATTGAAGTAAAAAATTTTTAAAATCTATTTTTTGAAATTTGAGCACAATTAATGAATTTCAATCTTAACAACTACTTCGATTAATCATTTACTTTTAAAAATGATTAGCTTAATATTATAGTTATTTTACAACATTTAATAACACATGTAATTAACTTCTCAATATGATAGGCATCACTTTTCTCACTGGTTGAAATGAGTATTCAAATTTGAACTTTTTAAGCCGTCAATGTTTACTGTTCCAAATAAAATGGTAACTAAAATTCCTTTGATCTAGAACTTCATTTTTTTAAATTAACAGAATAAAATTTATCGTTATATGAATTAGTATTAATTAGGTTCGAATTCCAAAAAATAGTGTTTTTATTTTTCTCATTAATTTCTACTGCATTTCTTTTATTTTAAACTATTTAAAAATTTTTGAGCAAAGTCAATTCTTTCCAGTTATTACCATTCGGAATTTTTCTTTTTTGGCAATTCATTTATTTCACTCCCTTTGTTTATTTCAAAATTATCTGATTTTTTAATTACTTAATTAAAAAAAGTTATTTAAAAACTTCTAACTTCAATTCTTCTTTCCTAAATTTGGTCTGAATTTCATGAAATGAAAAGTTTAACTAGCGGTAATCCCTTCTTTTCCTCTTTTATCCTACTAGTTGTATTAACTTTACTAGTACTAATTAGAAGCTATCGTTTACAGGAAATTTTAAAATAAAAATTAGGTTATTAGGTCATTGATGAAATAAATTCTTTCCAGCTGTTACTGTTCAGAATTTTCCTTTCTTTAGTAACTCATTTATTTTACTTCCTTTGTTTACTTCAATGTTCTCTCATTGTTTTATTATTTAATTAGAAAAAAAAAAAAGTTATTTGAATGATTCTAACAATGTTATTGGAAATTTCCTGGAAAAGGCATACTTCTAATTAACTAATTATGATTATGATTTATGATTTATGCATTCTATTTTGTTTTTTTTTTCTAAATTTTAAATGTATCCATAAGTTATTTGCAATACTTAAATAAGTCTCGAGGGAGTTATGATGCATATAAATACGCAAATAAATTGTTAAATATATAAAAAGAAAAGAAAAATCATTTCAAATAGGATAAAATGTAATGCAAATTTAGGTATAATCAATCAGAATAGTAAAAAATTAACTGAATGCGATGATCAAATCTTGAATCGATCATATGGTTCTTTAAGTCGACGAAAAAAGGATAGAATTGTAGCAAACATACAAAAGGTACATCAAAGGTATGATTATGATTCAAAATTTATTCCATTTGTTTTATTTCACTTCATTACTAATTTTTTTTTTATTGAATTCATTAATTTTGAAATTATTCCATTTGTCTGTAAATTTAAATTTAATCAATCATACAAATTTATCCTGCGTATATGCAAATTTTTTTCGCTTAAAACGTTTATATAAATGCAATGTACGTAAAACTTGCAATGACGCTTATTACACATATCAATGATTCAGTTACTATATTTAAACTTTTGGAATCAATAATAGGTTTGAAATAAACTTAACTTACTGAAATTGCTACAATTAATAATAAATATGGAGAAGTACAGGAGTCATACTGAAAATCATTCATCAAATGATAGTCCATAATTAAATTTTATGCGAAGTTCAACGACCAAAAGCAATAAAATTCTGAAATGATGACATTTCATGTGAATTGTTTCTCTTGGCTCATTTCTATTTCTGTTTTCACTTTCAAACTAAATTCATTAAAGTAAGCATCTTTACAGATTTAATAATAGAATTAGTGCATAAACTAAAAAAAAAATTAAATTAGACAACAAGTTAAACTTATGTTTGTAATATTTTTATTATTTAAATGAAATTAAATTAGAGTATTAAAATTAAAATTTAAACATTAATAATGAAGTGCAATATTATTGATAACAAACACAACACATCCCTTTCTTTCTTTTCTCACTTTATATAATTTTTCATTTATTTCATTAATACCTTTTCCATTATATTTTTAATTTGAAGAAAGAACATAACAAATTATTTAACATAAACAAATCAATTTTCCATTATCTTTCGCTTGTTTATTTCATTGTTAACTTATTTATATATATCACAAAATTCATCTCATTGAAATTTTGCATTTCAAAACAAAATGATAGTTTGCAGATCTCGCAGTGTTGGCAACGATAATCATTTCTCACTTTGTTTATCACCGTGTAAACAAAATTTCAACAATATGTCATCAATTCGATACAGTAATAACCATTCAAATGGTAATGGAGATGGCACAAGTGGTGGTGGATTGTTAAATCCTTTCAAAGCTACTAAGAAATTTTTTAAAAAGTTAGTTGAATATAATTTAAAAATTTCAAAACATTGATATATTTGTTTTTTTTCTTTTCTTTTTCCTTTTTTTTTTTAAAAAAAAAAAAAATTATTTCAAATTATTTGGAATGGTTAGCAATAATTGAAATGAATGATAAATAATAATAGACCATTTTGAATTTTTCATTTATTTTAGATAATTTTTAGTAAAATTACATTTCCGAATTTTATATAACTGATAATATCTTCAGGATATATGATACAGCAACATTGCCTAATCGGTTACATTCAAAAGTGTTAACTTCAAGTGTAATAGAGCAAAGCGAAATTCCAACAACATCATTATCAACACAACATTCATTTATTGATGCGAGTTATTCCTTGGAAATACCGGATGATGAACCCGATTATCAGTATGATAATAATATTACCAGTCAACGTAAGCTTTTTTCTTTCTTTCTTTTTTAAATTTAAAAAATTTGAATAAGAAGAAGCAGAAGTAATATGTAAGAGAAAAAGAAGGAAGACGATGAGATGGGAAAAAAAATTTGCAAACAATTTGATAGTGTTAAAATTTAAAACAAATTTTAAATTCAAAAGGAAATTTAAAGAGGTTGATAATAAAATATATTTTAACCATAAATATTGTATTTTATTAAAAAATGATTTCCATCAATTGTTTACAATTTTAACAATCAATGAAATGTAAACAAATGGAAAAGATTTTCTGAAACATAGGAAAATCATTAATCTTGTATAAATCCTTCCGTAACCTTCCAATCTTTCCAACTTCTTCCTTTCTTTTTTCTTTTGAAAAAAAATTGTATAATTTAAATACTAAAATAAAATGTATTTCAGATACAACAAATTCCTGCACAATGACCAATCATGATTCTGTTTCTGTGCCATCAATAATGAAACCATCAGTGGTAATTGATGATACAATGAATGATTCGGGTTTGTCAAGATCAATAAGTTCCAGTGATTCCCAAAAGACTTCTTCCAGTGATTTTCGATCTTGGAATGATGTTTTTAATCATCTCAAACGTGAAATGGTAGTTGCATTCTTGCATATTTAATTTAAATCTATTAAATTATGCATTACTGTATGATAATTTTAACTATGCCATTCATTGTTAATCAATTTTTCAACAATAATAAATATTTCCAAAAAAAAAAAAAAAAAAAAACAACTATTTTGAACAACATATTTAATATGCTAAGGTAATTTAATCATTCAAGTATTTCAGTATTTAAATATTTGTTGATTATTTGATACCATCCCTTTTATTTCTTTTTTCATTTTTTCATTTTTTCATTTTTTTTTTTTTTTCTTTTAATATTAAAGCATTATTCATTCCAGGCTTATATGAGACAACGTGATGCGCAAATTTTTGCTGACTTACAATTTGTTGAGCTTCAATTACGGAATGTAAAAAATCAGGCCATGGCAAAATCCGATTATACTATGAGCTATAATAATAATAATAATAATAATAATAATAATAATAGCAGCATTAATATTAATAACAATAATAATGGCCATATTTTGGATAAACAACAAATTAAATTAGGCGATTTGGTTGAAAGTATGCCATTGTGATACAAACAAAATTGCTTATTTGTTAGATATTATTCCTAAATTGTTCCATTTTATATTATATTTTTATATTATTCTAGTCCTTGTTTTGCGATATTTTCTCATTTGTTTTGCTCAATTTTATTTCAAATTTAAGCATTCTATGGAGTTGAAATGAGAGAAAAAAAAAAATGAAGAAACGAATAATGGCATAAATAATAGCCAAAAATTACAATAAATAAAATTTAATGCTGTTTAAATGCTAAGTTTGTTTATGATCATTTTCTAAAATTTCTTCTTTATATTGATAGAAGTTGTTTTTTTTTTTCCTTGCTGATAAAATTGATATAAAGAGATTGAGGGAAAAAATAGAATGATTGTTGTAAAAATTAACGAAAAAATTTAATTTAAATAATAAAAAGGTAGCAAATTTTTAAAATTAACTTAATTTTTTTTTCCAAATTATTCTACCAAACTTTTCCTATTCCCATTCAAAACTTGAAACTTCATCATTTGATGCATAATTATTTGCAAAATATTTGCTAAGGTCAAAAAAATTATTGCTTACTTACCAAGATGACCTATGAGATGGTCAATAGTTAACGCTGCTCTTTCATTCAACTATCATTCAGAGTAAATAACGAAAAGAAACGAATTATCAATCATCTCTTCCAATCAGATCAATCAAATGTCTTCACTATATCTATCTAATCTTAGTATAGATCAGCAAATTTCAATTCTTTTTCAAAACTTACCAAGTAAATGGAAGCTTTTTTTTTTGTTATAATTTTATTCTTAAAAATCAATAATCAAAAAATTTCCAATTTAAAAAATTTTTAATTGAAAATGAAAATTAGAAATGAGAGAATGCAACATTTCACTGTCTACTCTGTAAAATGTTCCACTTAACATTTTCACCTCCTTCTCCTACTACCAACGTATATAACAAATTATCGATCCGTGTACTCCAACAAATAGCTAATGATGTTGAAATACATACGCTAGATAGTATCCGCAATTGAACATTGACGAAAATTTCGATCATATCATCTGAAGCTTATTAACTAACAATGATTATTACAATCAATTCTAAAATGTTTGAGTGAAATTTGCGTATACTTTACACAATATCATATGAAGTAATTGTAGCAATAATACCTTTACAGTTCTTATGCAACAATCTGTATGATCAATGATCCGATCGTAATATTAATTCATCTTTTTTGCTTCACAAATTTCCGTTTTTTTTTTTTTTTTTTCCTTTATGTTTATTTCTTTATTTTATAGTTGGGTGGCAAAATGAGAAATAAATGATGAAATAAGGCGAAATTTTGCAAAATCATCTTGAACATATTATATCGAATTAATTTGTTATTTCTTCTACTATTTTCTTTTTTTTTTTCTCTCTCTCTCGTCTTTTTCCCTTTCTTTTTTACCTTTTGTATAATAAAATTCGAATAAGTGCAACAATTATTATCAATCGAAAAAAAAAGTACGAAATTTACAATAATTAAAGACTTTTTAAAGATTATTTAATCTCTTTTTTATTCTATTGTTAAAATTATTTCCGAAAACAAAAAAAAAGAAAAAAAAATAAGAAAAAAGAATTGAAAGAATTACAAATAATTTGCAATCTTGCATTTGGTAATAATTTCTCTTAAAATTTCTTAAAAGTTTCGCTCACTTTACGAAATGATGTAAATTTTTCAGTTAGCAAAAAAATTTCTCAAACAATAAGCAATTGTTTAAAACATTAAATGATGATTGATTGTCATTTAATAACAGAAGGAAAAAAAAAAAACGGAAAAATTTTTAAACATATACGATAATTTGTATAATGTGTTTGTCAAATTTTATTTTTGTTATGTGATAATTTATCAAATTATGTTTTGTATGTGAAACAATAATGGCTTCATTTGTAATGCATTTTTGAATATTTTTTAATCGTTTATTTGTGATTGAAATTTTTGTAAATATTTGGAACATAAAAAATTGATTCATCTATCATACTCATCGGATAATTAAAAGATATATTAAAATTAGCTATGATAGCTTTTAATTTAGGAATTACTCGATTATTTTGCTTAGTTGCTGATCATGCAGAATACAAAATATTGATCAAGGTAATTTATAAATTGTAAACAATTTTTTATCTACTTGAAAATTTCCTTAATTCCAGTTCTTTTTTATTTTTTTCGTGGGGTTTTCAATTTTTAAATATTTCATTTGTTCAATTTTTGTGGTACAAAAAAAAAGAAAAAATTTTATTTATGTTTTGATTTGCCATTTTCTCATTTGCTGTTCTGTCTCATTACTAAAAATAGCATAGACGTCTGAAATGCATCAATTATTCAATTTCATTTGCTCAAAGTTCTTTTCATTTTCAAAAAAAAAAAGAAAAAAAAAAAGTAAAAAAATACAAACCTGATGTATAGCACAATTTAGAATTAAATTTGAAAACTTAAACATTAGGAAACTCAAGTTCTTTTTTGTTTAAATTATTTCCAATGTATAGTTATATACAATAAGCATATGTATATTGTTTGTTATAAAATTGCAAGATTTGAATCTTTCATTTAAAAATTTGATCTTAGAGGAAGAGATGAAGAGAATGTGACATAAGCTGAAGAAATTGTTGACAACAGAGTAATGAAAGGAAATTAATTACACTTGTAAAGATTGAGTCAAATAAATTTTGTAGGCACTTTTCTACGAATTTGCAATATTCTATTTAGGTATTGAAAATTGAAATGTATTTTAAATAATGAATTAATGCATGATTAGGATCATTTATTGTAAGAATTTGCTAATTAAATTGAAAAGTAACTATTGATATCATTCATAACGATAGAATTAATTAGTCCTGTTTGTCAAGTAATCAATCATAATTATCATTTTAGAAATACTTAAATTTATTAAAATATTTTTGCAATGATTTTATTAAACATTAAGCAACAAAACATTAATTTATAAGAATAATTCACTGGCAATCCAAAAAAGAAATACAATTAATATAAGTAAAATGAAACTCATACCATTAAGAAGAACAACATTAAGATGTTTTTTACTAAATGATACTGATGAAATTACAACTTTATTATCTTTTTTCCTATTATTATTATTATTATTATTATTATTCGTAGCTATTTTATAGTAACGTATCACATCAGTAAGGTCATGATTTTGTATTGGCATATAGCCGAGATCATGCTGAGCTCGTTCAATCGAATAAGTATTAGTAATTGATACTAGATTCACCTCAAGTCTGGTAAATAATGGTTCTAAACCAAAATAGCGATAGAGATATTCGAATAATACAGCCAAGTATACTACTAGTGTATATGGTATTTTGAACATAGGTAACGGTTTATTAAGTGCTGAAATAGAATTTTAATATAAATGACAAATAATTTTAAAAAATTTTTAAAAACTTTGCTACATATAGTCTTAAACAACAAAAAAAAAAAAAAAAAAAAAAAAAACAGAAGAAAGCCATATGAGTTTGATTTCAAACATGAATTTTAGATAGAAATTATTTTTGAATTAATTAAACGATCAATAATAGAAAGTAATTACCTCGAATAAGTGGAAACCAAAAACTGAATGAACCAACAGGTGGACCACCATCAACAATATTATACACTTTACCACATGCAGTACCTCGTCTTAAGGCATCTTCCGCTAATCTCATAGCCTAAAATGTTATATTTTAATTAATAAATTACCTGCAAAAATGTCTAATTGTAATGAAAATAAACTATGCGAACAGATAACAAAACGGAATAAAAAGGATCGATAAACAAATATTTGAATTATTTCAATTAAAATTCGTTAAGTAAGCAATTAAAATTATATCCTTACCTTAGTACTATTTCCAATTCCACTATACTGAGTGGTACTTTCACGAAATTTATGAAAAGTTGCAAAAACTAAACCACGTTTGCATATATCCTAAAAAAAAAAAAAAAAAAAAAAAAAAAGAACTTTTCGATATTTACAAGTTTAAAATTTAAATCAAATCTTTTTTTTTTTTTAAAAAAAATGCAAATAAAAATTATCATTCGTTTCATTTTTTTTTTTTACATATATAAATAAATTTAATTCAACTAAGTTAATGTAACTGAAAATACATAACTTACCACAGTCCTGTTTACAGTTCTCGGTTCTGCTGGACCATATATTCCACGATATCGAAGTGCACATGTTTTTAATGTATCACAATTACTATCTATTACATATTTTTCAGCTACTGCTTTAGAAGCTGCATAGTATGAATAATACTGCAAGATTTAAAATTAATTCTTTTTTTTTTTTTGTCATAAATAATTTACATATTAATTTCTTATTCATAACACTTATCGCTAATTTAATTTTAACATTAAAAAAAGAAAAAGAAAAAAAGAAAACTCACACATAAATACAATTTATTATTGATAAGATTTGTATTTATATGTGAGTTTTTTTTTTTTTTTTTTCCATAAAATTCAAAATATCATTGTAAGAAAAAAGATTACTCATAAAATAAATGTTCTTATTTTGTGTAAAATGACAAATTTAAATTAAAATGACAATTAAATCATAGTATTAAAATGTTCATAATTATTAAATGTCTTAACTAGAATAATAAATGTAAATCAATTTATCTATCTCACATGGAGGAACTTTGTATGTTTGTTGAGTATCAATTTTAAGCACTTCAATGAGTAAACTCTTCTTCAACAATTCATTACGTAGAAGAATGAAATTAAATTGCCATTAATTAAAATTATTGACCTTAGATGGATGTGGATACGGTGTCAATTCGTCAGCATCATGTAATTCCTCATCGGTAAAAATGACAGCTACAGAACTTGCAAATATAAATCTTTGAACACCATTGATACGACAACGTTCTAATACTTGTTTAGTACCAGTAACATTAATTAAATATATCATTTCTTTATCCAGCTTAAATTTTACATTTATTACAATTGTAAATTTCATCAGAATATATTTCATTTTAATTTTTACTATTTTTAAAACAGTTCAATTGAAAGTTTTTCATTCGTTAAATTTTTATTTCAAAATAACAATGCATATTCAAATTTAAAATTAAATTAAGACAAATTTAAATAAATTGCAATAAATTTCAAAGAAGAAGTTTGAAATAATTTATGTTCATATATATATATATAAATATATTTCATTAGAAATTACGCAGAGATTTTTTAAGACTAAAATTGATTTATTGTAAATTTTAGTAATATTCGATGATTTATTACTTTTACATATAATAAGTAATCTGACATGTAAAAAATGAATAATTATTACGTACGGAAGCACCACCACTCATACCATAAGCGGCAATATGAAAACACGCAACACAACCGTGTAATGCTTGATCCAATATATTTGTATCTAATAATGACCCCTGTAAAAAATTTCATATATAAATTAAAAAAAAAAAAATTACACTTTTCTTTTTTATTTCAAAAACTTCAAATAAAATAAAATGTTAATTTAAATGGTATTTTATTTTATATAATTGTAATAATAGTATAATTTTTAATTGAAAAGTTATACTTAATAGAAATGTATGCATGAAATAAGATATATATATATATGGGAAGCTTAAAAATAAATTTCAAAAATTTCTACTTTATAAATGAATCTCCATTTCTATAACTCTGAAATCCAAATTTTCCATCGTTACATACATTTATTCGAGTTGTAAGAGATTCATTTAATTTCACAATCGGTATATCACAAAAACTGATATCTAGTATTACGGTATGAAAGCCTTGTTCTTGTAATTCTCGTGCAATATGTTGTCCAAAATATCCACCACCACCGACAATACACATACGATGACATTTCATTCTTCTGAAAATACTTCAATTTTTAATTACAAAAAGGAATTAAATGATTTACATACGTTGAATAGATATTTCACGGAAAATAAATTTTCGTCACATTTTTGAGGAAAAAAAAATTATTAGAATGTTGAAGGATTATGAAAGCATAAATGCATGCATGCATGCACATGCATGCATTTATGTATGAATATTGCAATAAAAAAAAAAGTATAGTGAGTATTAATTAGGAAAAGAAGTGGAATATGGAATATTTTAGAATGAATTACTGCAAATTTAAAATGGAACTGACGATGATAAATCATGAAGTTGAAACTGAAAAACATTAATACATAAGTAAACCTATCACGTGAGATCTTACGAAATTTGTATGTTTAATTTCATTTTAATATCACAAAAATCTAATATAATATCACTGATCAATTGTGTTACATTTTTATTTCATTTAAATAGAAATTTCATATAATTCAATTAATAATATATGAATACAACCAAAAGCTTAGGTAATTCGATTTCATATGCAATAACTGTAAATTATACAAATAAGTAAAAGTAACCGCCCCTTCTTATTAATTATAATCTTTTTAAACATTCATTAATTTGCATTAAAAAAAATGGCAAATTTTTGTTTTGTTAAAATTGACTATCAAAAAAGATAAAAAATTATTTGCCAATCTTCTTTACCTAGTTGAAAGTAATTCTATTAATGGGTAAAATTTATGAAAGAATTCCATTAGCAGTTAATATTTTAGCATGCGAAATATTGAAAAAAAAAAAAAAAAATTGAATAGAATATGATAAATTCAGATATATATGTTCCATTTGATACTTTTTCAAAAATTAAAAAAAAGTAATTAAATAAATAGACGTAAATTTAATTTTCTTGTACTTAAGAAGATATAATTTTAGTCCATCAAACGATGTATTAGGCGGGAAATTTTGTCATCAAAACTAAACAGAATGAGTAAAAAAGTATGTCAACTCCTCTTTCATATTTCAAAATAATGGATGAATGAAAGAGGGAGAGAGAAAGAGGGAGAGAGTGAAAGAGAAGAGCTATTTATTTTTTTATTCTTCAGATATTTTTTTTTTTTTTTACTTCCTTCTATTTCATTTCCTATTATGATTTGTGAAATTTTGATGTATTAAATGGACGGCGCATATTGTCAACAAATTAATGAAAATACATTTTACTGTCAACCAAAACAAATTATAATATAAACGATAAATTTTAGCTCTTTTTTCCTATCAATTAACTAAAAAAAAATTGTTGCGATATAAATAAAATTCTTTTCTTACTTCTTATATTTTTATTATAAAATATTATTCACACAAGAAGGAAAATAATCTTTATTTGTAAAATTAAGAAGGAAAGAAGGAAGAGAAGAAAAGTGAAGTTTGCATAATTTTAATTGAATCATTGAAATGAACAAACATTTCGATTTACATGAATATTTTGAAGTTATTGGTAATTTATTTGTTAGTAAAACTGTTAAAAATTTGAAATGCTTAACTTTGGTTACATGATACTTAACTAGTCCTACATGGCACTTTTCATAGTTATGTTTTATTATCAATTTTAATGAATAATTATGTTAGATTTGAACTAGTAGCATGAAAAAACAAATAAGTGATAGTTTGAAGTTTTGCGAATTTATTGGCTCAATAATTAGGAAAATAAATTCAAGATAGAAAGAATCAAAATAAGTGTAAATCTTGATGGCTGACCTGAGATATCCTAAATAATGCTATAAAATTGAGAAAATATTTCATATATAACAAATTTTGCATCATTTTCTCGTGCAACAATAACAAATTATTGCTTGGAAATGTTAATTTCTATAAGAAAATTGAATACATGAAATAATTAATAAAATAATAAAAATTAATTAAAATTTAATATTAAAATACTAAATCGAATGATTGGAAATTAATGTTCTGTACCTAATTATCATCATTATATTTATAATTAAAATACCAGTAGATGTAAAGTAAAATCTATAAATTTGTTGAAAATAATAACGGAACATCGGTACAGACGACAACGGGTCAAGAAAGAAGAAGGTGCACATTGACAGATAAATGATTTCTGATGGAAAAAGAAGAGAGGAACGGGTAAATTTGGTGTTTGCTCCATTGACTTCTTTCAAATATCGATTCATGTTGACCCCAATATTTTATATTTAATGATACTGTCAATATCTGCCGAGAATAATAACCCTTCTTAATTTTTTTTTTTTTTTTATTAAATTTATGATGAAAGTACAGAAAAATCATTTCATTTGTTTAAAAATATTGTTATTGTTTTGTTTCTTTTCTTTCTTTATTGATCAATCTTTAAAAGATTTTTATTAATTATTATGAAATTTTAAAAAGCAGTAAAAAAAGAGAGGAAAAAGAAAAAAAAATATAAATAGTATGGTAACACTTATTACAAAATTAAAAGTTTTTTTGTTGAGATTTTAAATTTTAAAATATAAAAATTTATGAATGGAAATGATACAAAAAATTTTTATGTTATATGGGAAATTAGTAAAATTGGTAGAAAAATAAATTTTATTTAAATCACTCAATGATCAATCAAAAAATGATGCATGTGAGTGAAAGAATTAAGTAATTATGTGCATTCGTATCAATATCAGTTCTTAATCTTCTGTTCTAACTTATTAGTTACCGTATAATTACAAATTCTTATCAATTATCAATTATCACTCTATCAATCCATTCATTCATTCTTACAATTGATTAATTCAAATTCATTCATATCTCGTTTAAGCAAAATATAGGCCGCTCAATTTCATTTCATTCTTTACAAAGTATTAATAATTTAAACTTAGCATAAAAAATGAAAACTCAAAAAAATAAAGACAAAAATTAAAGTTAATGTAAAGAAAGGAATAAACATTAAAATTAAAGTTGATGTAAAGAAAGAAACAAAGATTAAAATTAAAGTTAACACAAGAAAGAAACAAACATTAAAATTGAAATTAATATAAAAGAAGAACAAAAGATTGAAATCAAATTTAATGTGAAACAAAAAAAAAAAAAAAAAAAGAAAGGATGAAAAAAGGAAAGCTGAATCGCATTAGTTAATTTCACTAAACGTTTTTATTCTTTCTCTCTGTTGCAGTTGGTACTTTTGCATCTTTCCATTTTTTAATATACTATTAAAAAATTCTTTTCAAAAATGTATCGAAGAATTCAGAATTGTTGGTGAGAATTTAAAAAAAAAAAAGTTTTCAATAAATATAATTTCAATAAAAACAATAATTTTGATTAAAAAAAAAATGTATTTTAAGCAAACAATTCTCTGACAAAACAATTAAAAATTATTAGAAAAAATGCAAAACATTTTCGACAATAAAACTGAATAAAATACATAATTGACAAAAGTATTTACTCCTATTGGACGTTTCAATTCGTTTACTTATTTGAAATTCATGACAAGAATTATAGCAAAGGTAAAAGCCCAAAGATGTTCTGAGCCAAGTTGTCATCAGATAGCAATAATATGGACAGATCATTTCATTTAAATAATATTCTCAAAGTTAAACATCTTCAAAATACTTCTTATGTTACATAAGCTTATTGAATAAAATAGAATTATCAATGATTTGATTAGATTAGATTCGAAAAAACTTTGCCACTTAAAATGCAAATAAAATAAATCATTTTGAAATATTTCAAATTTTCCATTTTATTTGAATTGAAATGAAACGATTATTAATTTACAATTAAAATTACAATCATTTTAGCAATGAAGTTTCATAATTATTGTAAAATGATAACACATTTTCTTATTACAAATTTACATTATTTTTTTCTAATTAAAGTAATTAAGCCTTTCATTGAAAAATAAAAGCGATTTTTTCTTTGTTCCAACAATTTCAGTCTCTTGTTAATTTCAGATAATCATCTTTTCATCGAAACTATTCAACTATTTAATTTCAACAATTTGCATATTAATTTCTTCCTCTCTTTTCTTTTATTTCACTAATTGTTTCCATATTAAAAATGAAATGATAATATTTTTTTTCTCATTTGCAATAAAATTTATTCATAAATTTAAAATTTCTTGTTAAAGAATTGTATGATGTAAGAAAAAAAAAAAAAAAAAAAAATGCAAACAAATCAAAGAGATAAAAACAATCAAAGATTCTCCTCTCTTTTTCCCTTTCATTCCCTCTCTCTCTCTTTCATTTGTTGAAAACTTGACAAAGAAATGATTGTAATTTGATAAGGGAAAATTTGCAATAAATTATGGATCAAAAATCGTTGCAAATCATCGACGATCCTTTCATTGTCCTTTGAAGAAACAATATTTTCAGATGTGGAAAGAATAAAGAATAAGCCATATTTAGCGCTAAAATTGCTATAAATTACAGAACAAATATGACAAAGAGAATATAATAATAGCTTAGCACAAAATGATCAGTCAAAAATTTCGCCAAAAATTTGTTCCGATCATTGCTACATCTTCATATTGTTTAGCTTATACTATTGTAAATTAGGAATGGAATTATTTCAATCAAAGCTATAAATGATTAACTGTTAATTAGATAACTTGAATGAGCTATTATTTGTTATAATCTATGCTAATTTCTAGACTTTAATTTAGATAATTTGAATAATTTCAAACGTTCCAAATAATTTTTCATCCAATCCATTTCACAACAAAATTAAGATTTTGGAATAACTATTTTTAAATAATCATTCCAAATTTTTTTTTTTTTTAAAGCCAATTTGAATTATTTAATCATTTCAGAAATGAATAAATTACTCATCATTTTTGTGTTAGCTAATTTGATGACATTAGTGCGAGGATATGTTTGGCAACAAATGCTTCAGCAAAATCTCATGGGAGATGTGGAACTTATGGCACCGAGCGAAGCAGATAAGAAATTCAAGAGATGTTGTGAAATAGAAATTGGTAATGGTTACTGCACGAATCAAATGTGCAGTTTGAGTAAAATTTCAAGGATGACACATCGTGCGGTAATTTATTACTACCACTAATTAATATCACAATTGTTGTTAATGATGAAATCATGAGTATTTTAATTGAGTATATTATAAAGGATGGAATTCGTAACAATTAATTACTACTGATATCATGATATCCTGTTTGATATCATGAATAATGAAGTTATATGGTAATCATTAGAAGTTGTTGAAATTAAATTTGATAATAGTGTAAAGGGAGAAAAAATGCTGAAATTTAATCTGCACAATAATTTCATCATTATTTTTTTCATAGAAATAATTTGTAAAAATTTCCTTATCCACTCTTAAATTTTTATTTTTATTTATCATTTTTATCACTTAATTCTTCCATTACAGTTTGTATCAACTGTCATCAAATGCAAGGGTCAAGTGAGGAAAATTTGGCGATGTGCTTCAAAAATGACCGATCAAACTGCTTGCTGTAATAATCGGTAACTTATCATAACACAAATATTCTTGTATCAATTTAAACTTTCAGATCAAAATTACTCTTTAGTTTCGAACTTTTTCCGCAAATTTTATACTTAATCAAAATTTCAAACAAATTTTTATTTGATCTTTGAATATTTTTAATAATATTATTATTATTACTAATTGATTATATGTAATATTATAAATTTCAGTGGTGTACCTGGCCATTGCCACAATTATTGCAATGGATTAACGGAATTGAACCTAAAGGAACCAAATCTTTTATGCCTGTTGTTTTCCAAACAAATTATTCAATGTTTCAAAGAAAATTTGCTATCTTAGGCAAACGATGTACAAATTTTCTGATACTTTAACTTTCTCATAAATTTTATTTTAGTAGCAAATTTGAATGAAATTAAGAAATGATAATGTTCTCATATGATATCGAATACTATTCTCGTTGGTATTTCAAATTGATCTATTTCAATAAGCAAAATATTATTGAATTGCATGAAATAAAAGATTTAAAATGTTATATTACGTTTTTCTGTCATAAAAATTCATTCTGTCTCTTTCTAATTTCCTTTTTTCCCTTTTTTTTTTTTTTTTTTGTGGGTTGTTTTAGAATGCTAACAGTTATTTGTGTTCACTTATGTAATCTTACAAATAAATTTAAAACTTCAAAAGAAAATGATTTTTAGGACAAAATCAGACATTGGATAAAAAGAAAAAACGAAATGAAAGAATACACCAATCCTATTGTTTTCATAAAAAATTTCAAAAGCTAAAAGTTTTTGTTTAAAATTTGATAAATTTTGGAAAAAAAAGCATACAAACGTACATACATATACAAAATATATTAAACTTTATTTAATTTTTTTCCCCCTTGAACATTTTTTTTGTTCCTATCATCTAAAATTGGTGGTTAATTAGTGTATTTTTAATCAAATTATTTTAAGCTACCTTTTTTTCTTGTGACATTTTATATAAGCAATATAGTTAGTTAACAAAAAATGAAGCAAACGAAAAGCAAACAAAAAAAAAAAAAATAAATAAAAAAAGTAAAAAGAAATTATTCTTAAAAATTTGACAATCAATTCGCTAACGTTAACGATAATATGTTATACTTTATGATTGAATGTTTTACGATCGGAGATTTTTTTTTTTTTTTTTTGAATTACAAATTAATGCCACGTATAATTTTTTTTTTTCGCTTTGCTATAAATGGACATAAGCGATATGATCCAACCGTTCACAGCAAATATCACAGTTAATTTTTCTTGTAAAAATATCAATAAGTTTTTTGTTTAGTTTTTCAATGCTTAAATTTTGGCTACAACTTCTTTGAAATAATTCAATTCACCATATATAATATACAGTTTAAAAAAAAAAAAGGGGAGGGAGGTGGGAAATTTCAATTGAGTTTAAGAAAAATCATACAAATAATTCAAATTTGGAATTTTAATGAAATTTATACGAGCTAACAATTCTAATAGTATTTTTCTTGAATGTTTTATATTTACATAATTTAAACAATAAATTATTATAATTACAATCATGATTATTATTGTCAAATCAATGTTTCAAATTGTTATTTAAGCAAAAAAAAAAAAAAGCAGCATTACTTTTACAGAAATATTCACAAATAAGTTTAATTACACAGCGAAGATGAATGGGATTTAAATTCATTTCCGGCATGTAAAAACAATATAATCCGGAAGCTTTTATAGCTTCTATGTGAATAATTTTCATCAATCAATACATATCAAAATATTGTTTTCCTCTCATTATAATTATCATTCTGATCTTTATGTTTCTTCTTTTTCTAAATTATTTTTGAGCGAATTTCAGCAAACGAATTTCAATTATTTTTTTAGTAAACAAATTTAGTGAAATATCAAAGCAAATCATTAATTTGTTATAATTTATCGGTACGAAGTATTTTTTTTTTTCAGGAAATGAAGTGGTACGAAGTATTTACTATTTCATTAAGTCTTCTTTTAATTGCTTCATTGGAAATGTCATTAGCGCGTAATGCAAATAAACGGTTCATGAATTGTTGTAACCGGAAAAGAAATACCAACGAATGGTGTAAAATGAAGCTATGCACTTTTAACATTACTTCCAATCAGGTATAATCTGAAATTAATTTTTCAGGAAAGAGAAAACATTTTTGCGGATATTCTTTAAACTTTTTTAAAATAAAAGAGAAATTTTCCTGAATTGATTTTAGTTATTACGAATTTTTTCTATCAATTCTGAAACCGAAAAGGTACAATCCAAAATGTATTTTCCCTTCTAACATCTTAATACCAATCTTTCAGTAATCGAATCTTCTACAGTTTAATAAAGGTTTCTCAGTGGACGTTTAAGTTCATTTAATTTATAAGATTTATATTATTTTAAAATTTAATTAAGTATAATAATAAAGTGCTTTTTCTTTTCTCCTATCCAAAATTAAGAAATTTGAAGTACTGTTGTACTTTAAAATTTGATCAAAAGAAGTCTAACAGTTGAAATTTTTAATTGAAACACCAATATCATTTGTTAATTCTCCTTACATCTTAAAAAGAATTTAAAAACTTAAAAATACATTGTAGTAGTGAATTCCAGGCCTTAGCTGCTTATCCGCTTTGTACACAAATGGGTAACACAATGTTCAATATATGGAAATGTGCTAATGCAAACAAAAACCATAGAAAATGTTGCACAAGAAAGTAAGTTACTGTAATTAAATAATTTAAATTATCAGAAAAAAAATTAGATAAATTTTCATTAGTTGCAACTAAACATTATATCATATATTTGGTTAAAAAAGAATTTAAAAGTTAAACATTACTTTTATTAGCATACTGAACAAATATTTCCTTTGCTCAAAATAATGAAAAGAAGACAAAAAAAAAAATGTTCCAAATATAACCAAGTATTGATAATTTTAACAAATTTCATTATTAAAATGAAATACTTAACATTATTATTATTATTATTCAGTGAAGAAAAAGGCCTTTAACATTTATTTTATTCTAATCAATGATTACCTAATTAAGCGAAATTTCTTCTTATCACGCTATTGCATTTCAACGTATCATTCTGTTTTGCGTATAATATTAGTAAGTATCGAATGAACTTCATTATATCAGAAATAATTAACATAATAATGCAACATTAGTGTAATTAACATTTATACTTACTCAAAAGTTTAATTAATTTTCATCTCTGCTCTATCACATTTATTTTGAATGGATTGTTGAATTTTGTAAAAAGAAATGAAAAACAATTGTATAACTCAAATAATTGATTGATTGGTTGATTGATTGCTTGATTTAGCTAAAGTAATGATAGTAACAAAAATTATTTGATCCAAAAGATGCCACAACATAGATAGACTAATTATTAATGAAATGTATTTTACGTAATTTATCGTTCATTGTCAGATTATACACATTTATATCTGTTATCACTTTACTTAATCGTAAATACTGAATTAATTTATTAATACTCGAAATTAAATGAGTTTTCAGACGTGTACCATCAAAATGTCAATCTTATTGCAGTGGTAAATCAAAGTCTAACATGATGGAACCTACTTGTTTTTATTATTATGATCGAATTTTAAGTTGTTTTAAAGAATATCATGAAAAGCAATAATTTCATTGTAAACAAATAGAATGAATTAACTGAGAAAATGAATTAATGCATTAGACATTTGCTTGCATATTATCTGATTAATACTGATAAGCAAGCAATAAATGATAGAAATGATTATGTATTGAAATAGGAAAATATGCAGCAACAATGTTAATTTTTGTCATAAAATTCTAAAAATTTCATAAAAACAAGCGAAAATTATCACCTTATCACTGACAAATCTGATAACGATGATTATTTAAAGTTTACAATACAAAGAGAAGATTCCTTTTAGTGCATGCATAGCTTTAAATAGAATTTAGAAATGACAAAATTTTGGTAATGATACAGTGATGTTAAAAATTTTAACAATGATGCAATATAATGATAAAGAATGCTCTGTTCCAGTCGATTGACCTTGATCTAACATTGATGTAATTGTGATAAGCAATTTATAATGATAATAATTCTAGGCTTCAGAATTATCATCGCAATTATTTGTTTGTACCATTAATTAAACTTTTCCAAAATTTAAATAAAGTCTTATTGCACTGTTTCTTTCTCCTTTTTTTCACTATGCTAAAGCTTTTGATATCAGCGGGAAAATAATTTCTGATTGGTTTCTTTGACTGCAACTATTCAAATATTTCAAATAATTTCGAAAAAGAAATGGGAAATGATAAAATAATAAGAAAAAAAATTTGCATTAATAATGAAATGAAAAAATTGGATGAAACGAAATGCCTTATAAATTTTAATTAATGCCAAAAATTGAAAAGAAGCAATCCTTCATGACAAATACATTGCATGAGAAATTGCGAAACTTTATAAATGATAATCGTTGGTAATTTTAGTTTAAATTAGCAAAAACTTAGAATTGAAAGAAATGATAAGGTTCAATTCCTTGTTGAATTGAAAATAAAAATGGAAAAAGCCTTTGCTGATAATTTTATTCAAACTATTAAACTGCACATTGTTCGATATTTCATTGTCAACTCATTTAACTGCTATAATTTTCATATTTTAGTGAAATATTCAAGGAAATCCTTCGGGAGGATAAAAAATGGGGAACAGCAATAAATTATACTGATTAATATGCAAATATATTTATCACATTTTCATCAAATTAAAGTTTGGTGATCATCGAGAAATTAATTACGCTGGAAATTCGAAAATCCTTCTTAAATCTCTCTCTAGCTGAACTCATTTTGAGAAAAAAATTGCAACATGCATCAAGCACTGATTTTTAACAATATCAGTAGAATACAAAAACTATCAAATGAACGGTTCAGATTTGATATCAATTTTGCGAAATTAAAATTTTATTTGTTCCTTTAAAATAAATCTCAGCGATATTTTAAATATGAAATAATTTGATAGGAAATTGCGGAAGAGAAAATTTCAAGGATGCCAATGGTAAACGTGAAAATCTCACCTGCTAACTTTTTCTTCTAAATTTTAATTAATTTTAGTGGCTAAATAAAATTATTAGCAGAGATTTTTTCTTTATTTTTTTTTGTTTTTCACTTCAAATTTTAGAGCGATTGAATTCTACGATTTCTACAATCTCACTTTTAATAATTTCAGTTTAAACAATTTCTTGCAAGAGTTATTTGTTGCAGAAGATAATTTATTGAAAAGATAATTCCGTAAATAAACCAACCAATTCCAAAACTATCAATAATGATCGCTTGATAGCAGCAATACCATAACATTTGATTACGTTAGGATGATCAAAAGGCTTGCTTCATGCATGAATTCTTGATAAACATTCGTACCGATATTTTTCGACTGTTGTTTTGGCATAACTCGGACCTATTAACAAATTCAGCTTCTTAAGGTATATCAAATGTGTTGCTTTTTGGAATAATATGTTGCGATACGTATAAGTTAAAATCTTCTCAATGAAGGAACTTTCAAATCTCTTTATTTTAATTAAATGTCTGATATTAGATCACAACGAATTGTCAAAAATACCTTTTTGATGGCGACTTTTTGTTTCATCGGTCCAACAGTATTTTCGTCAAGATACACTGAAGCAAACTGTCCTTCGCCCAATAATTTATCCATTTTGACATCTTTGTGATGAAATGCCCAAGACATTAAATGAGTTCCATGGATAAGTACGCTTTGCACTACCTGAACAATGGACATTTCTATGTGATGCTCGCTTAATTAATTAAGTGCTTATAAGATCGAAAATTTTGATGAGAGTTCTTCTGTTGGATCTGGGATTCGATCACCAGCAC
The DNA here is from genome assembly GCA_013365325.1 of Dipetalonema caudispina. NCBI lineage: Eukaryota > Metazoa > Nematoda > Chromadorea > Rhabditida > Onchocercidae > Dipetalonema > Dipetalonema caudispina. Next base: position 473 of record JABVXV010000565.1, on the reverse strand, counting down.
TATATACTTCATCGGGATGTATCGGTTGTTTCTCCTTGATATAATCATCGATTAATTCCTTAATTGATCCATACTTGAACTTCTCATGTGCGAACCACTCAATGTTGTCTTTTGTCTGTTCGCGATGAATTTTGATATGTTTGATCTGAAATAAATTTCTGCAATTTGAATTGATTCATACTTGGATTAAACTTACTTTAAGATTACATTTCCAAATGTTAATAGAAAATGTGAGATGACCAACCTGCTGAGGTTTTTCCACTGTTTCCACTAATATAACAACTGTGGATTTTTGTTTTTTCCAAAGAACTAATTATTATCTGAAAAAAAAAAAAAAAAGAGCGAACTATTGGAAGTACAAATCATAATTAAATGTTTTAAAACGTACGATGTGACGGAAGTGAGTTGAGTTTGAAATTTAACTAGACCAAACTAAATTTAAAAATTTAATCCTACCAATAAGGTTACTAGAC
>JABVXV010000564.1:0-26451 GCA_013365325.1 Dipetalonema caudispina | reverse complement strand
ATAATAATAATAATAATAATAATAATAATAATAATAATAATAATAATAATAATAATAATAATAATAATAATAATAATAATAATAATAATAATAATAATGATAATAATAATAATAATAATAAAATAACAAGAAGCTAAGTTGAATAGCTATATTGTTTGAAAAATATCTGCGAACTTCAAAATCCCAATTTAGAATTTTTCAGCTAGTAGAGAAAAGTTTTGAATGTTTGTTATACACTGCGAATTCTAAAATAAGTACTACCATAACTGTAAATTAAGAGAAACAATTTTGCAATAAAAAGTAACAATATTACATATCATAATAAACCATAAAATTAATGTTTACTGGTTTAGACCATCCAATAAAACATCAAAATTCAGGAAAGCAAAGTGGAATTGGATGAGAGGAGGAGCAAAAACAGATTAAAAAAGAAGAGGAAAACTAAGTGCTTCAACATCTCTTTTGAAAAATTTTGAATTGAATTGTCACTTTAAAATAATAATAAGAAATGATTTAAAATAGGAAATTTGCTTGCAATAAATAAGTTATTTTTGTTATTACATTCATCTCCTCAAAAATTATCGCTCAAAATAAGTATTTAAAAAGTTTAGTAAAAATTTGTCATATTTCATTTTCTTCTTTCAAATGGGTATTTAGAAAGCACAAAACTGTAAAAATTTATGCTGTTGCATTTTTTTTTTCTTTTTTTTTTTTGTGTGATATTCTACATCAGTAATTTTTAATTTTCTAAACTGCTTAATAAAAGTTAAAAAGTTAAAAATTCTTCATTGAGAACAAATTTTGAAGTGTTTTTTTCTTTTATTTTTCATGGACTTTAAAGGGAATTATTTGAAATAATCTGAATTGTAAAAATTCATTATTTTCTTTGTTTAGTTGTTATTTTCTCCCTTTTTAAAATTTATTATATTTAACTTTAAGTATTTATTTACTCGTCTAAATGTATGTATAAATAAATAAACAAATAAATATGGTGAAACTTTTGCATAGATCTATATGTGCAAAAGGTTTGCCATATTTATTCAATGAGAAATTTCAATTCCATTCAGCAACATATTTGATGGAATGAATGATAAGAGGAAGAAATAACAAAAGTATTCAAAGCATTTTCTAATCGTTTCTTCAAATCAAAAATTGATAAAAAAAAAAAAGAAAAGAAAAGAAAAGAAATGGAAATAAGAGTAGATAAAATCGTTGAATATAAAAGTTATTAAACTTTATTATTATTAAATATATTCCTTTTTTTTTTTGTCTAAACAGATATTTTTGCATAATCATAACATAATAAATTTATTTTTTATTTTAAATTTCAACCAAAATCATCTATCCTACAATTCAATATCATCATGCAGTATACAATATGATAAATGATATACTATTACTTATGGACAGATAATATAAATAATAATAGTGGAAAAATGTTATAAAATATTTTGTTCATCATCAACAAAATATATATGCAAATATAATATATTAAACTTGTTTAAATTTTTTTTTCTTGTTTTGTTAATTAAGAGAATTTACTAAAGTATAGTTAATAATTAAGAATAGAAATCCGAATTAATAATAACAGCAAAATAAGTTTAAAAAAATAACAATATCCTTTTAAAATGCACGAATATAGAGGATAGAATAATTTGAAAACTTCAAATGAACTTTTCGTTGTAATCAATGAAATTAATTTTCATTGCAGTTTGTTCCTGACCTTTTTTATCATTTCATTCATTCGTGAGAAGAAAAAGAAGAAAGAAATGTCGAGAAATATGAATTGAAATGAAACGAATATTATAATTTGACTGTCCTGTTGCAATAATAGATAAATATTATGTTTACAGAAAGTGTGTCAGTTAACTGTTTCATCTAAATATCTCTAAAATATCAACAATATTTTCATAAATTTTTTAAATTTTGACATCAAAAACTCATGGCAAAATGAAAAATAGCCAAAAAAGGTAAATATATAAAAAAAAAAAATACTTGCTAGAATATTGAATAGGTTAAAATATGTTTTTTCATTGTTACAATTGATTGAAACATTAAAATTTTCCAGTATTTTGCATAAAATGAATTTTAACATCCTCAGTTTAATACTAAATGTTAAAGTATAGCATACAATAGGGAAAAATTATAGTTAAAATTTGCAGATCATATTTTATTAAGCTGATAATGGATAATTAAAGCTAAACATAGCAAATATTTTTTCCATCCTTTCTTTATCTTTTTGGAATTTCATTAAATAGTGTAAATTCTTTAAATTAATTATATTTTTGTTTTTTTTTTTTTTTTTTTCAAAACAAAAAGAAAAAACGAAAAATTTTTTAAAAGATAAAAAAAAAATGTCAGCATTTTTTTTTTTTTTTTTTTTTATGGGAGATTTCAAATATTTGTGCAATAAGAGGAAATGGAAAAGAAAGTCTTTTAAACAAGCAATATCGCATATGTCAATGAAAAAAAAAAGCAAAAAAAAAAAAAAAATCTTTCAATCTTAAATTTTCATAAAAATTTTTTCATATATACAAAAGTTATAGTTTTAGTCTCGGAGGAGATTATAATATTTATTCTCAAGATAATTGTGCGAAAATAGTTTTTATTCATTCTTATTTCTATTCAACTTTTTTTTTTTTTCTATTTCTTTCTTCTTCTCTCTATTTTACCTTTTTTCTCCCCTCCATCTTCCTTCAATCATTATCTTTATGTGAGAAAAACAGAAAAAAAAAAGTGAAAAAAATGAAAAAATGAAAAAGAAGGAGGAAGATTTAAAAGATAGACGAAATCCTTTTGCCATCTATCATTTTCTTTATTCGACAAGTTCTCACTTCTAAAATTTTAATTTCATAAAGTGCAGAAACTTCAAAAATATTACTTTGGATCTAATCCTTTCTATTTCTCCAAATTTCAAATTCTAGTCTGGAAAAAAAAGTAGAATAAAATAAAATAAAAAAAAAAAGAACGGAAACTTTTTTCCATCTATCATATTCGCTCTTTGAATTGTCCAATTTCGTATTTCAAATTGCTAGAAACGGAAACATTTAAATAAGTGAGCCTTTTAAAATTGTTCAAAACTCATAATTCAGCGCAAATTGTATTATTAGGCGTAGCGAAGAAGTTCATTTTTTCCATTTCAGTTGCGCTAAAAACTTCCTTCGTTTTTTTTTTCTTTCTGCTTCTATTTTCAATCCTCATTTTCAACATTTTCTTTTTCATCTTTTTTTTTTTTTTTTTTTTTTTGATGTGAAAAAGTTGGAAAACCTTCAAAATTCCAAATGATTTTTACTGCATTTAAATCATGTCATTAATTGCATCTGTTTGAAAAATTATCCTGCCAATTTAGTTTAAAAAAGAAAAATTGCAGTAGAAAAATTTTTGCGCTAATTTTTTACCATCAATATTGTATATGACTGTGGAATTATTATGTAATTTCTTTAAATGATTCAAAATTAAAACGATGCAAAAGGTAGAAAAAGTGAAATACAATTTTGGTCCTTTTGCTTACTTTTGGTAATTTTATTTAACAACAATATTTTGTACTTATAATTAATATTTATTATCTGAATTTAATTATTTGACGATATATATTAATGCAATAGAAATCAGCAATATTTTGGAATGTCATAAAGTTTTACTTGTTAACACATCTTGACTACTTACATTCGTATTTGAATTTAAATATTTGCTGATACATTAAAGAAAAAAGTTTGTGACATTTCTTTTCCAAATATTATTAAAATGCCCTAATATCAATATAATCCGAAATTGCCTACCGTAATTCGATAAAAATCTCTCTTTTTTAATGCATAATTTAAAGGTTTATCTATGAAAGATAATAATTTTAATTCCTATAAAAAAATATTCCACAAAGTATAATTTTAAAGAAAGCTTCAATATTGGATTCGATAGTAAATCAGTAGATATCAATGTCACATTAATTATATTCGAAAATGTTGCCGAATATTATTCAGATCGATTAATTTGTAATATTTAAAAAATGAAAATGAAAATCAGCTTAATTATATCATAATTTTTTCTTCCTACACTTCTATATTTTTCAATTTACGACCAATGGATTTTTTTAGGCAAATATATATTATTCTATTTATTTTCTCACAAAATGCAATATAATCTGAAAATTTCTACAACTATTTACCAAAAATTTCTATTTTTTGACGCATAATTGAAGGGTCAATCTGTTAGAACATTATAATTTAAATTCCTGTAAAAAATATCCAACAAAGCATAACTTTAAATAAAGCCTCAATGTCAGAATTGGTAGTAAATCTATTTTTTGAAAATATAATTAAGAGGTTAATCTGATAGTGCATAATACTTTTGATTCCTCTAAAAAATTTCTCGCAATGTATAAAGTAGTTTTTATCGATCGAACAATGAGATTAAGAACTATCATAGAGCGTAAAATTATCCAAAAAAAAAAAAAATTTTTTTGTTCTTTCCTATTTTTGGTTTATTTCCTAATAATATTAACATTTCTTTGCTCTTTACTTTATCATAAATATTTTACAGTGTAGGATATTAACCGTTAAAAAATACTTAATCAATAATTTCACTGATCATTGATTTTGATTTGACAAATATCTGATACAAATGAATGTTTTCTCGTATTTCCTCACATAGCTATAAACTTCATGAAATCAACTGGAAGACCGAATTGCTGATAGTTTTCCTTTTTTTTTATTCTTTCTTCCTTTCTTCTCACTTTTTCTTCCTCTCTCTCTTTCTCTCTCTCTCTCTCTCTCTCTCTCTCTCTCTCTCTCTCTCTCTCCAATATACCATTTAGTGATGGTAGTACAGGTTAGAAGCGAAATTTTGTTGTATAGTGAGGATCGATTAATCATTAATAGAAATGAATGCATTTAGTTTTTTTTGTTTCTTGGACTGTCGTCATTGAAGTTTTCAAATCAATCTTTGCCAATTGAATTTCAAAAAAATCCTTTACTGAATGTCTCGAAAAGAAAACGGATCCATTGGGTTCACTCATTTATCTGATTGCACTTAGTTTCGAATTTCATCCAATTATTTAAAATGGAATATTAGCCTAAATTTGAAATAGTAATGACGATTAACTGACAATAGAAAAATAATAATACATCCGGAATAATGCACTTGATCAACTTTTGCTTAGATATAATTCCTATTTGATGATTTGCCATCAGCCAGTGGGAATCATCTCCTATTTTTGACATTTGACATCATCATTAATATTAATTAATATGTTGAAGTATTGTTTTTCTTCAATTTTGGAGTGCCATATAAATTTTACTACTAAAAATGCAAATATTTTTCAATTTCTAACAACAATTGACCTTTCATTTCATCATGCTTAATCTTTTCTCAGATTCTCTTCCATTGGTCAAAAGAAAAAAAAAAGAAAAAAACTTCCAGAATTAAAATAATTAATTGATTTTATCATTTGGTAATTTTTGCTTTTGTCGATATAAACTTCAGAATTTTTGAACAAAGAATCTACTATAGTGAATCTAATTTCTATCAAATACTCGATATTTTCATCTTCTACCACTACAGCCATATCATGTTAGCATTCTTATGATGACATACATATGTCAGAGATATGTTTTAAAGGTGAAGATATACGACAAAAATAAAAATATGTGACAAGGATGAAAATATGTGATAAAAGTAATATATGCACTTATTTTTAGCTACATGAAATGCCATCCATTATTCGTTGAAAATTTCTTTAATTTTCTTCTAGCATTTCAATATCAAACATATAATCTGTATAAATTTTCCAGCATAAATATTATCATTATCAATTGCATTTTCTTGCTAACATATCAGATGCAAGCAAATTTCTAAAATGGCTTTGGATGAAATTCCATTAAAATGTGCCATAGGTATAAACAGAATTTATTATAGCAACAATTTCTACTTAAGAAGTTCATTGCTTTCCTCTTAATTAGGTAGCTATTACCTTTTCTTTTCTTTTTCCTCCTCAACTATTCACTCTTTTCCTTATTTTTATATTTCTATATCTTTTGTTTCATTTGAAATATTTTTAAATTAAAAATTCGTTTTTCACTTCTTTTTATGAACATTTTTTATTTTATTTGGAAAAAATTTTTAGAGATAAAGGAAACGCTTACCATACTGTTATTAGTTGTTTCGTTGCTTTCTTTTTTTTAACTCTAAGTTTAAATTTTATCGGTAAATCCCTCGATGATTGTAGTGTAAAACGAAGTAAACAGTTGATAAAACTTTCTCCAATGATAATGGTTAATCGTCGACAATTTTCTGATACACTATGCATATGCCAAAAATATAGCAAGCCATTTTTTTTTTTTTTTTTGCAGCTTATTGATCTTCCTTAATTACTTTCTACAAGTTTTATTTTGGAAGACTATTAATTTAAATATTTACATTTGCATTGGTCGATTAGTTCGATAAAATAACATGAAATGATAATTGTAAGAATTTATTCCCTATAAAACTATACATATATTTTTGAATATGGTTTCTTAGTTTGAAGTTAAGGTTATCAGAAAATATAAGCTATGTAATATAATAGTAAATGATAAGATGATCATTGATAGTTTAATATAAACTTTCCGGGCAGATAAATTAAATGTGACAGCCCCGAATGTGAAAAATTTTAGTTTTTCAAGAAATTTCCTATTTATAACAACAATGGGATGTTTTTTGAATTTTGAAATATTTTCCATCATTTTTCGTTCTTTTTTTTGGTCTTTTTTCAAATTTTTTTCATTTCAAATTCTTCTTGCTAAGCTTCATGGTATCCATTATTATTTTCCATATGATCGACTGCTAATAAATAATCTTACCAACTTGTTTTTTGGAATTTCAAATGAAGCATAAAAATGTAGAATCATACTATATCATGCTTTCAAGGTTGTTTGATTTTTTTTTCTTTCCTCTAGCAATTTCTCGAATTTGGTTAAACCACTTAATTCATCTATATTATTATCATTAATGCTAAAATTTCTCTTATCATTTGTCACTTTTTTTTTTGTTGCTCCCTTAAAAAAAAATTAGAGAAAAGAGAAAGAGAAAGGTCCTTGCGCTACTTTTTTCCATCATTTTTTTTTCGTATGACAAAAATAGACGAATTCCTACGTCACATTTTGTAACAAAAACTACACAAAACTATTTTTGGATAAAGCATTGAGAAAAAAAAAATGCTTTTAGTAAGTAATTTCAATTTCAACAAGTAGAAGGAAAAGTATTAAAGATAATAATTACTATATTTTCGATAGTATAAGGTAGACAAAGATGATCAAAGATTACAAGTCATATTAATTATGATAATGATAAGAAACCTGTTGCCATTATTATAATTATACATATTTATCTTAATTAATTTGAAATGCAATATATTGCATGGGAAATGAAGTACTAATAGCGGTATGAAATTTATCTTTTCAAATGATTATCTGCTGATTAAATCAATTATATCAATATTTTCAATTGATGATACTTAACAGTTGTCAACATTTTCCAAATCTATTTTCAAGTGAAAATCAATACATTCCTGGGCTTTACTTCGCAAAATACATTACCACTAGCTGAAAATATTGTGCTAAAGGAAATGCAAACAGGAAAAAAAAAAATAAGTTATCAATTTGAAAAAAATTTTCCAAGACGCAACAATATAAGATGTTAAAAGGATTATATTTTAAAAATATTCAAAGCATTTTTTGCTTAGCAAATTTATACTATGTCTTATATGAGAGAAGCTTAATTTATTATGAAATTAAAATATATTTATCACAGCTTATCTATAATAATCATTTATCGATATTGTTCGTTATCTTTTTTTTACTTTCATTTTCCTTTTTTTTTTCTTTCTTTTTTTTTAAATATTTCGAATCATTTCGTGATTTATTCAGCTATGAGCGAAAAAGAATATAACTGCTATAATTTCATTTGAAACTATGCATTTTCATGATTAGATTGTTAGCCTATAATTTCCAGAAGATTCTTGCTAGTATTCTTGCTAGTAATCGGTAATCTTGATAATTTTCGGTTTAATTAAAAAATTCAAACCAAATTTTTGGAGAAAAACTGCAGTCACTTTTTATAGCAATCGAAACTCAAACCATTTTTTGAATTTCGCTTGGCAATTTCCAACCTAATTTTCACCAAAATTTAAATGGTACAATAGCTTTATCTTACTACTTCTTATGATTAGGACTAAATTCTTAAGGATCTTGTTAATTAGTAAACGTAATGATAGTTTTAATAGTATAACCAAAAAAAAAAAGTTTCCAATCTTACCAAATTTCTTTTCCTTTACTTCCTTCTATCAATTTTACACTTATTAAAACCTATGGAACACTTTCAAATAATTGGAAATTTGAAACTTGTGTTAGCATGCAACTTTATAATTTTTCCTTTTTTGGGAATAAAAAATTAAGTAAAGTGGGATAATCATTTTGGAAGTCTATTTTGCTGATTCGTTTTTGTCCTCTTGTACTTTCACAAAAAACTAAACGCCTGGATGAGAAAAGTGATAAACAGATTTATCAAACAAATATCTAATCTAGCATAGCTGTCAGAAACTCCAGAGAGAATTTAAAAAAAAGGAAAGAAATGAGAAAGCACTCGAAATTTGTCTTTTTTTGGAAACCATTTGAAAGCAAAAAATTTGTTATGTATATGTATATTTGAAATTTGTAAATAACCAATTGTACTATTTCTGAAATGAGTGATAAAAATAAATCCGATTCTAGCTTTAGGAAATTTGGACCAAGAATTAAATTCTAATTCATTTTTCTATTATTAACATATGCGAGGTATTATTTTACATTAGCAAACTATAATAGAAATTTGATACTATGAATCATTTGTAAATATAAAGAAGCTATATCATGATTTTTTTTCTGTAAAATTTTAAAAACTATGTATGTAGAGGGAAAAATACTGTGAATTACTTAGTAAGTATATTGGAATACTCATAAACATTTCCTTAAGTATACTGGAATATTCATAAACATTTCCTCACTTAATATGACAAATACTATAAGAAATGCATTATGCATAAAATGATATACTTTAAAAAATTATACAAATTATTAAGTAAGCATATATTTTTATACATTTCCCCTCCCCCCCCACCTCAATATGACAACGTATATTTATTTTTCTAATAAGAAATATACTATACATATCTTAATCCTTTTAAAGGTTTAAAAGTACATTGGTTCGTAAGTATAATGCAGCAAAAAAAATTCGATATATTAGACTGTAAATTAAATTACTCTAAGCAACGCATTTTGACATGCTGTAAAAATGTAGAACACTATTATTTCCTTATCAATTTAGTTCCGTTCTGCAAAAGTTTATATATATATATATATATATATATATATATATATGAATATTACATGCCAATCACGTAAAAATCACAATACTATACGTGTATCTATCGATCTATATCCCATTTATAACAAATATATCTGTATTCTATGTACATATGTATCGCAATAAAAAAAAAAAAAAGTTACAATGATACGTGCATATCCGTATGGTACGTGCATTTGTGTAATATGTATTATACGTGAATGTGCACCCTTTCATGTATATTAGTATTTTACGTGCAAATTAATGTTTACAACATGTATCTATGTACATATGTATCGCAATAGAAAAAAAAAAAATCACAACGATACGTGCATATCCATACGGTATTGTGCATTTGTGTAATATACGTGAATGTGCATCCTTTCATTTATATCAGTATTTTACGTGCAAATGAATGTTTACAACATGTATATCTGATTTTTACATAACATGTGTTTCGTTGTAAAAAATTAGAATTGTGCATGCATATCTGTATTATACATGCATGTCATACTATACACGATAAATAATTGTAATTATACATTTGTAATTAGCCTAGCGTAATTGTGTAGAAATGAAATTTCTGGTAGGATAGAATTATTGTTGAAATAAATTAAATGACCAACCAGGTATAATTTCGGATTGTTGTTCTTGTTGAGTTGCCATTGCTGCTTATAATGATAATAATAATATTAATGATAATGATAATAATAATAATAATAATAATGGGGTGATGATAATGATGGTGAGAAAATACTGGCTTTCAGGCTAACGTTTTTCGCTATTCAAATAAGCCTCTTATAACTAAATCTAAATATACTTCACAACATAGCCTTAAACTTTATTCCATCCGATCAAAAAGCAATAGGAGGTGCAATCAAGACATGGGAAATGCACAGGAATTCTTGCTGTTTTGCCGCTTTCTCGCTATTACTTGTTTATATTATTATGCCTAATATTCATCTTCTCTTCCTCTTTCTCTCTCTTTCTCTCTTTACCTCTCTTTTCCTCTCTCTCATTTTAATGTTAAATTTTGTTTAACACCATATTATCCTAAATCTCTTTGAAAATAAAATTTTTTTTTTCTCGAAACTTCTCTCCTTTCTTTTCCTCTCTCTCTCCCTCTATATTTTTTTAAAAAAAAAAAACCTTTTCTTATTTCAAAATTCATTATATTCATTCCATCTTCTTCTTATCCTTCTTTTCTTTTGTTAACGATCCTCATATTATCACATACTATCTCTTATTTATCAAATTTATATCTTTCTTTGTTATCTTTTCTTTTAAATCAATCCCTTTCCTTTCTTTTTTTTTTTTTTTTTTTTTTTTTTTTTTTTTTTTCTCCAACTTATCTTTTTTGTTTTCGATGAATTTTATTCATAAAGAAGAAGGGAAAAGAGAAGGAGAAGGAGGAAGAAAGGGCAGAAGTGACTAAGGAAAGGATGGAAGAAAGAGAGAGAAAAATGAGGTAAAATAGAAATATTAAAATTTGATAACTGTGAAGCAATAGCTATTTGTGAAAAATAAAGTATATCAGATGAAAATTTAAATGATCAACAAAATAAATGAATGTGTACGGGATTTCACTGTTATTATTTTATGCAAAAATTACATTTACTGTTATTCTCTCCTCTTCTTTTAGACAGAAAAAAAGAAAAAAACTAAAAACTAAAAACCATCATTGAAATTTCAACGTAAAAGAAAAAACAAGCGTAGAGTAATAAAAAGAAAATCTTCCAAATTGCTTCATTTTTCATAAAAATCTATAATTTCAGCCTTATAATTTTTAAAATTTTAAATTCAACCTAAAAAAAATGCTCAAATTGAAAGAGAAAACCAATAATATGCATAATTTTCATTTTAATTTAAAAAGTTGAACAAAAGAACAGAAACAAGTCATTTGAGTTGTCGTAAAAATGATACACGAATTATTCATCACAATACAGTATCATATAGTAATTAGTATCATATTGCTCGAAGAAAAGTAAAATTTATACAGAGAAAGGAAAAGAAGTTAAAATAAATAGGCCTAATGGAAAAGTGCTATCAATAGTTAATTGGAAACATACGGCCTATGATAGGAACTTTGCAAGGGCAATTTTACAAGCTTACTTAATTAGTCTCTTGAATCATCCTCTAAACATTTAAACTCATTGCATACTCCCAGTTTAACCTTAATTATTTATCAGTTAACCCATTTTGATCATTTACACTAAAATTTGATGAAAAAATGAAGCATTTTTTTTAATTATAAGTAAAATTTTTATCTGTTCGAAGATGATAGAATAAAGGATTAAAGGTAAAATTTTCAAGAAAAAAACTATACAATACGAAAATTATATGAAGAAAAAAGTTTGTTTTTACATATTTGTCAAAGTTAAGAATTTCGTAGAATTTCTCAAGCAACTTATTTTGACACAATTTTAAATTGGATGCATTGTACTCTTTTTCGATCATCAATTCTTGGACTCATTTCTTTAACTCTTTTTATGGCTCGCTATTATTCGCCTTCATCAATTTCACAATTGATTAAATTATTCTATCTTAATTCAGATCTCCAGTTAACTTGAAATTTCTATGACAACTACGAACTAATGATATTATTGTATAACACAAACGATCATATTCGTTTCAATTTATTAATGGTAATGGATAATTAGATTTTTCCAGAAAGTATTTCTCTAAGTATGTGACGTAAAGATGTAAATAATTTGAGATGTGAAATGAAATTAATTTGACTCATACTATTCCATTTTCAAGTACTGATGATGATTACAAACGCAAAACACCATCATTATTTCTAAAATAAAGTGATAAGTATTTTCTTTCCTTTTAAGAAATTAAAAAATTAATGAAATTTTCCGAAATAATAATGTGGAAATTAAACAACATCCAATTTGTTATTGGTAATCAATAGATGAAATAGTTGAAGAAAAATCAGAATTAATAGAATTAAATGGTATATTCTAGTTATATATATATCTGTTTATTAATTAATCACTTTTCCCAAAGAAAGCATTTAAAAAATGTATAAATTAACAAAATATAAATACCGCTTTAAAATTTCAAGAGGAAAAAAAAAAAAACTGTGTATATATATTTGATTATTTAAACGATAATATATTCTATGCTGTCTGATAAAAAATACCAATAATAATAATAATCTAATTATTGCCTTAAATGTTAATAATTAGTAGTGAAAGATCCCGATTTCTCCATTTACTTTATCAAAAATGATAATGATAATAATAAAAATCTGAATATTAAATAAATGTCCCATCATTTTTGTTATTAAATTGCTACTGTTTATTTGCTTAGTTAGAAATTAATAGTTTTGATGAACAAAACAAGAAAAACTAGTTTTTATATTAATTTTATTGATGATGATATCTTTCAAAAAGCTAGAAAAGTTTGTAATAAACTAAAAAAATTTCATATAGAAAAGAAGGTGAAGAGTGAACAAGAATAATTGAAAAAAAAAATTGAAATTTTATGCTTTGTTGTAAGTATTTCACAAAAAAAAAAAAAAAAAAAAAAGAAAAAACACAAATTCTCTACTAGAAATGTTTCGCAAAATATTGTATAATGAGGGAAAAATATTTGTGCATTTCTTGCTAATTAGAAATCATTGTTGGGAAATTTTGATGTATAGTATTTAAGTAAACATATGTGCTTATGTGTATTTTTATTTCTTTATTTATGCGATCCATTAAAAAAACCTTATAATCTTTATGAATTAACAGCCATCCAAAATCATTGCTCATAATTGTCATTCAAAATACTTCAAAATAAAGAAAAGATAAATATTTACGATGAATAAGAATAGCTTGGTTAAATACAACTTATTGATAATTTATGATATTTGAAGAAAGACATAGTCAGAAGTTATTGTTCGAGAATTTTTGATGCAAGCATAAATAAACAAAACTGAAAAATTTTCTTCAAGCAAATAATTGTCTTATCGTTAAATATCGACAAGTGAAGATTTTATTCCAATAGTAATTTCATTGTAGAAAAAAGACTGAAAATCAAAACTTTTTTAAACATTAATAAATTTTTAATCAATAACTCATTCAAAGACAATCGTAAGGACTGGTCGTTTTAATTTTTTTCATACGGTAGGAAATTCTTTTTTTTTTTTTCGATAGTAAATGTAAACATTATGAAACATTCACAAATATTTTTTGAATTTGATAAATATTTCAAAATTATAAAGAGATGAGTTGAAAAAGGGTTACATATTGTTTAGATATATATCATCTTAGCTTGTTAGCATGATGTGATTTAAATGATCAAAAACGTAACTTATGAATGGATTCAGCGTAATGATTGCTGATCTGTTAGTTAGTTGATCAAGTAAAACTTCTTTTGAAAAGTTAATAATATAGTAAAATATGCTTGGAAATAGCTTTAAAACATATGAAAATTAACTTGAAATGGATAATACTATAAGAGATAAATGTCTGGATACTTTTAATATTATTCTTATTCGTATTCTTCCTCTTCACATTATTACTATTATTGATTATTTAATTATTAATGTATTCATTTATTTTATTCAATTTTCACATCGAATGAATAAATTGTTTAATTTATATGCCATATTCTTGGTATACACACACACACACACACATACTATATATATATGATATGTACAGGTATATTAGCCCGCTGGGAGAAGATTACGACATATTCATTTTCTATGATTTAAAAAAAAAATCTCATTTAAATTTTGAAAAATTTAGAAATCTTATGGGAAAATTAGAAAAAAAAAACGAATATTACCTTCTCTACCGGTTTTTAATTTCCATTCCATGTCACGAATCAGTGAATCGATCTGATCACGGCCAAGACGTTCCTTTTGCTATAAAAATTGATGTAATTAAATGAGAAAAGAAATGAAAGAATTCTAATGTATTGTTTAAATTTTTTTTTTGAATTTTTAAATGATGACAAATTGATTATAAACGGAACTATTGACTTTTTGCAATTTATTTCAATAAAAAATTTTTTTAAAAAGAAAATATGAATTTACTTCATAGATACTTCCCATGCTTTGTGGTGCTGGTAGATTACGAAGTTGTGATTGTTGGAATTGATTTGCGATACGTTGCGTTTTTGTTAAACCTATAATTTGATGTATAATCGAAGAATTGGCAAAATTTCAGGATGCTTTTTTCTAATATATTAATTTTCTTCTAAATTTATTATTTCTAATAAACGTTAATTTTCCTCCGCTTACATGGAAACTTATTTGATTTATTTTTATTAACCACTCATTTCAAATGTTAACAAGAAAATATTTTGAAATTAATTTCCATTAATCTATCCTTTCTCTAAAATCAAAGGGACTAAAAAAAAGACTGTGAATGCATTATATCATCCTCATCATCAAATTATAAATATGATGGAAAAATGAAAATCCCTAATTTTCATTACATCGAATTTTTCAATTTATTCATTTTATTCTTTTTATTTTAAACTAACCACTTGAAATAATTAAAATATATGCCACATTTAATGACAAGTTAAATGGAGGAAAAAAAAAATTGCTACGTATAAGTACTTTGATCTCGAAGTTCCTTAATAAATTGGTAAGATTTATTGATATTACTGTTTGGCGTGCGTCGTTCTATATTATGGTAATTATTGTTAACAGTCTGATAAGCGTCTTGTGGTAAGTCCATTACAGTATAAGCTGGTGTTTGTGTTGCATATGCTCGAATATACGATTTCGGATCCGTGATATACGGTACATTATTAGGTATTGTTCCATTGCTGCTTAAAACAGAAGATAAAAGAAATCTCTTTATAATATTTCATGAATGACAGTTTAATTTTTCTTTTTTGTACGTATGTTTAACTTTTCATAGATTTTAACTTACTTATCTTCTTTATAAAATGGTAAATTTCAAATATGAAAAATTTGAAAGCGATAACATTGTGTCTACATATGAATTATTCATGCTTATTCCAAAATTATTAGCATTATTAAATATTCACGTAAAAATGATACCTTCTAAAGAAAAAGCAATAATTAATAAAATTTATAATTGCTTTATTCATATTGGAATTATTTACAATGTTAGTTAAAATGACTATTTATATAAATAAGTAAGTGTAAGTGAATTTTCAACCATATTTCCTTGACTTTTATATCAAATTAACTTCCGATGACTTATGACTTATGTAAATGAAACATAAAAATTCCCCAATAATTTTTTCTATTTTATTTAATTTTCTAAATTTACGCTAATATTACTTTTAATATGAAAGTGCTTTTATAATTTCAATTTTATGTTAAATTTTCTATGTTTTTAATAATATATTTGTTTCTAACATGAATTTTTTAATTTTAGCGTGGTGGAAATAATGCATAACGTTAACGTATTTAGTCGTCGAAGAATTACTTAAACAACGAGTAATGATATGTATATTACAAGAAAATGATGTAAACAACTTTAAGAATGAGTAAATAATGAACAATTAATAATTATAAATGAATTGTCGATTTTATACGTTGATTGATCAATAACGAAAAAAAATTCTGATGATTTTTACAAGCATGGATTAGCAATAATACAAAGTGAAGTTTTTACCTTTGATATTGAGATGACATATATTGCTGCTGATTACTCTGATAAGATGAAAATGGCGTAGTTTGTGATTGCTGCTGATTACTGTGATAAGATGAAAATGGCATAGTTTGTGATTGTTGTTGAAATGGTGACCGTTCAGTATATGTTGTGTTATTTAGCTAAAAAAAAATAATTAAATAATTAATGAAATAATTGGATGAAAATTTGAGAGGCGATCAAAGATATTGCTAGGGATAGAAAGATAAGATATAATAGGTATTTACAAATATTTTGTATTTGTAAAATTTAAATAATTACAGAAAAAGAGTGTCGCTGCTCCTTTTTCATCAATGATTTCAAAAAAGTTATTTTAAATTATCTTCACTAATTTTCAATTCACAAATGAAGAATGAAAGAGAGGGAGAGAAAAACAAATTGTTTAGCAATTGGTATTAAAATCTATTTTTTTTTTTTCTGTTTAAAACTAACTGAAATGATTTACTCTATTAAGAATTAATATCTTGGAATATTTTAGAAATTCTATTATTAAAAAACACGATGAATTACAAATTATTCATTTCCTGACGATAAATTATATGACAAATTTTACTCAAATTTTTGAAAAAAATTGTTAGGAATTTTTCTGTTTTCTTTTTTATTTTTCGAATTATTATAAAAATTGTAGTGGAAAGCAAAAATGGATAAAAAGTTATCATTAAAAATAAAATAATTTTAAAGATTCAAAAATTATATTTGGCTAATATTATATTTTGATAGTACAGTGAATTATTTTTTTTTCTTTTTTATTTTCATGTCTATTTTTTATTTTACCTTTCACAAATGAAATAAACTATCATCCATTCAGTGGAAAATAAAATGTCAAAATGATAACAACGTCTAAGATAATCATTTAACACTGACAGTAGGAATGAAGGCAAAGGATGTGTGAAAGTTACGTTAACAAATGATGCTAAAATTGATAACGTTATATCATCTCATAAAAGTGATAACTTAAAATCTTCGTTGATTATCATATACATATATACATATATATATATACAAATATAGCACCTATTGACCTAATTCGAAAAATTTTTTGTTTATTCAAATACCAACGTATTTATTACTAATTTTCATTGCTATGATCAATTTTTAAACCTTATGATAAAACTTGAAATTTCCAAAATTCTTTTAAATTTTTTGCTTTAAATTTGTAATTATGGAAAAAAATATTAGCATAAGAAAGAGAAGTTTCATTACTTATAGATTGCAGTAATACATTGTAATAAACAGTATGAAAATGGTAGTTTATTGTTTGAAAAGTTGAAAAATATTTTAATGCCCGGAAGTTAAAGAAAGCTTAGATTTCTTAACGTTAGAAAGGATTTTAATGGCTGGAAATTAATGAAAGCTTGGATTTTTGAAAGTTGGAAAAGTAGAAGTTTAGAAGTGAGCTTAGATTTGTGAAAATTACGGAAAAACTTTTAGTGTCTGAATGTTGAAGAAGATAATTTGATAATGGTGAAGCATATAAGATAAATGATATAGCTTATGTCAGTTTTAATACGACGAAAAAAAAAAAAAAAAACTGAACAAATTTATTTTCGGATGTGTGCTTGTTTTGTTATACTTTATATAATGAAATTCAACGAATAAAAAAGTAATTCCGCCAAAAAAAAAACAGAAAAAATATTTAAAAGAATAATTCATTTCATTATTCATTAGCGAAAAACAAACAAATGATAAATTCAATCTTTTTACTTTAATTTCACCAAGCATTTATACTTTTCTCGAATAATAAAACAGCATCATTAGTAAAAAAAAAAAAAGAAGGAAATTATTGTTTAATTGATTTCTCAGCATTAATAGACTCAATTAACGAATTTGTATTAGACTAGGAATACCAATAATTGGTTAATGATTAAGTTAAAGATCGCACCTGGAATCAGGTGAGCATATTGGATAAAAGTCTACCCGTTAATCTTGATTATCACAATAATTAATTTTAAATGAAAAAAAAAAAAGTTTGATGAGGATAATTGGAAAAAATTTTGAGAAAAGAAATAGAGTTAAATGGTTTCATGAAGATAAGAAATAGTAACGAACCGCATCGGAGTGTCGATAAACGTTCCTGATCGGCACAGGCTTACGGGTATCATTGGGCGAAGCATAAAACTAAAATAAAATTTTGAAATTTAGTAAAAAATAGAAAAAGCTGAGAAAACAAGTAAGATTTTTAGCAATGAGAAGTTAGAATTTAACTGATAGATAGAAAAATGAAATAGTCTTACCGTTGCTCCGGTTTGATTTCCTTCCATCGGGACATCGAACGAGCCGTCCGGCCGATATCGTCGAGGCAGCTGTTGATCCGTTCCGTCCAATCGTCCATTGGATAAATTCTCGACGTCACCTTGTAACGATCGACCGTACTCGGTCTTGCGTAAACCAGCGACTGCGTGCTGTAAGTTTCGAAACTTTTTTGAAAGGTTGCAAAAATTAAAAAGTGAAGAATTGATAATAAAAATAATTCATTAGTTTTTGCATGTTTTTTGTTAACTAAATGTAGTAAGTATTTTATAATCTATGCATATGAGAGTGGTTAAAATTGAATTATAATGTGGAAAATAATCCGTCAGAATTATATTTTCTACTAAAATTTCCTCGCCTAAGAAAATAATAGCAAACATTATTTTAACATAAATAAAATTTATTGAATAAAATTTGAATCTGATACTTCTGAATAGTCACGGATTTGGTACTTTTCTGGGAAAATTCGAAATGGAAAATGTTAGCAGTAATTAATTGCAGAAGTTTGTAAAATAATGACATTATGCTAAAAGTCTAAATTAAAAAGGAATATAAACAAATGCTTGAATCACTAAATTAAATTTAAGTTAGAAAAATTCAATAGCAGGAGATAGAAATGAATAATTTGTTAAATATAACAAAAATTATAAGTATTTGAAAAAAAAATAAAATAAAATGAAACGCATTACCTGTAATGTCTTGTCGTCCAGCCGGGGAGTGGTGGGCTTGGGCGGCGCTAAAATTAATAAATCATTTCAAAAAAATAAAAAAAAAATTAAATAATGAAGCAAAATAAATTACAAATATAAAAAAAATGGTAATTTTTCCTTCAAAAGCTTAACAATTATCATTTTAATCATTATAATGTAACAAATGAATACATTTACAACAACGATTTTATCGGAATTATATTTTTAGAATAATTATGTTTTGTAATAATAACTTTACTGTAATAGAAAAACAAAATTAAAGCATTTATGGACTGACGAGATACGGTAGAATGTGCTTGTCGGTTACTATCGGCAGATGACCTCCAGCCAGATGATAAAAGCGACGACTTAAAAAAATTTGAAAATTTCAATATATTTTATATGTATTTATCCAAATTTTTTACATCAGAAATTACAATAACCGTAGCATTTAGCATTTAGTTAGTTAAAAATTCGTTTTTCCTTTTTTAAAAGCAATTTTTTTTTATCATACTGATAAAAGTATCTTATTGTTAATGATAAATTTTAATTGACAAAAGATAATATGAAATTTCAAAAAAAAGTAAAGTCATACGGTAGACTGTAAAGGGGGTGGAGGAGGAGGGGCCGGGGGCGCGTCCATTCTTCAGCGTACGTGTCGTGAATATTGGCGTATGAGCGACTTCTGCGTCCTTTAATCAATCTGAAAATGAAGTAATAAGCAATCAGGAAATAATATATTTTGGAAAATTTATCACATTAAAATTATAAATGCAACTGAAAAATCAGAAATGATCAATTGTTGCATACTCTTTAACAGTTGCAATATTTATCACGATAATAATTACATTATTATATTATGAAAGAATGATACGGAAATCAATGATAATATATTAATATCATTAACGATCATAACATATATCATAGTATTATCAAAACATATGACAAAAGTTGATGGGAATCGGTTACTAAGTAATGCATAATGTTGGAATCATTTGCAAATAATTTCTACTCATAAGTTTGTTTAAATTTAAAAGTTAAATTTAGGAGATAAAAATTGAAATTTAAAATGAGCAGATTGAAATTGTTTAGAAACCAAAATGATCAACAAAATAGGAGAAGAGTGGATTATTGCACAACGGGTGAACGGAAGCGAGCCGATCGGTTTCTCACTAAAATGAGTGAACCATTGCTTTGAAACCGGTTCTTTTAACTTTTTGCTTGGAATCTTCAAATATTCAACAGATCATACGTTTCAAATTGAAGCCGAATCGCTTTCTTCGCCATATTGTACAATCAAATAATTCAAAGATGAATCAAATAAGGGATTTGAACAAACAAAAGAAAACAAAAAAGAAAAATTTTTTAAAAAATCGAAAAATAGCTAACAATATACATACATTTATGAAAAGTAGGATTTTATTTTAACTATGAATAAAAAAGAAAATTTTAATAGAATTAAACTTTTATTCGTTAATAATGAATAATATTAATTATGCGGAAGCTTCAAATAATAATGTCATAGGTTACTCGAGTATGCTTACAATTCATATGAATTCAAGTACTTGAAATAAATGATTAATTTTGCAAGCAAGTTACCGAAATTTTCAATAATTGCTGCTAGAAAAATTATGCATCATTTGGTTGCTTTTTCAAATTTATCAATATTATGAATTTAATTCTCAAAATTTTGATCAATTCTTATTCTTTTCAATTAAAACTACAGCATTCATAATATCAAATTTTTGGTGAAATTAAAAATGCTTATAACTTTCAGTCTGTTATAAATTTTTCCCTGAAATTTATTTGACATTAATAAAATTCTATTATTCATACGTGTATTGCGAAAAAAAAAAAACCCATTTCTTCAAAATATTTTATAAAATAGTATGTGATGTTATATCATTGACAATGATGCAAAATTTTTCACGAAATTTCTGAAATTTTTCGTGAATTTCAAAACAGATATTTATTTATGAATACACTTCATTTGCTCTATGTATGTATGTTTGTGCTAAATTTATTCCTCTCAATATTTTTTCATGTAATCATTAAAACATAAGGTGGAAAGAAAAGTCTAATTTGGAGCAGAAGAGTAAATATTTGAATGAATGCATTCCTGTGAGTATTTAAATTTCATTGAATAAATAAAAAGTAAGCTAAATTTTTAGTTCAATGTCAAAAAAAAAAAAAAAAAAGCAAACAGATAATTGTTACAGAACAAATGTTTGCTAATCAATATGCAATTTTGCAATTTTTTTGAGCTTGAAATTTATAATTATCTTACAAATTAGTAGATTAAAAGGCAAAAAAAAAAAAAAAAAAACGCCTAAATTACAAACCGCTAACAAAAACAAAAGCAAAAAAAATAAAAAGGAAAGTTGTCATGGTTAAGAGTTTAGTTAGAAAAGAATTTTATAAATCTTAAAATATTTATAATTGAATTATAAATTTGTAATAAATTTCGAAATGAAAGAATGGGAGAAAATTAATTGTAGTTAAAAGTAAAATTAACTTACCCAGGAAAAGGATATAATGGTAGTGGTGACAAATAACTACTCATTATTGTTGCTTGAACATTAACACAACATACATATAACGCGAATAACTTTTGTTATATGTCTAGCAAAATATCACTGCAATTTTACATTTCCACAAAGCATTACGTATTTTTCGTAATAGAAAGAGAAGCAGAAAAGTGTAATAAATTTGTTTAACATTCATTGCATCATCGTTAACTCTACAACACTCTAACATTTTCAATTTTAGCTTTGAATTTATTTTTATTTCTCATTAGTAAAAATTTCTCTTCTCTACACTTTCTACTTCTGTCGTTTCCGTTTCTCTTTCATACTTCTTCAATGTGATCTATTTGTGATATATCTGATACGTGCGGATAGTTTAATAAAAATGAAAAATAAAATAAAACGTTTTAAATGATGAAAATTTGTATGTATGATAGAGATACATTTATTACTACGAAATGAATATTGATTAGATGAAGGTCAACAGCTGATAATTATGATAATGAGAAGTAATGAAATAGTCTGTATGTATATGTGTGTATGTGTGTGTGTGTGTGTGTGTGTGTGTGTGTGTGTGTGTGGCTATCATTATTGCTATAGCATTGCTATTAAATGAAGCATTTGATCGTGAAAGTGGTTGATAATTAATATTAAAATAATGGAAAAATAAAGGAATGATTAAAAATTATAGAAATAATAAGACAATTGAAGATGTTAATCTAATAATTATTGTATTTGGGAATGTATATAATATATGATATTGTTATTAATTAATAATAAATGGATGACGATGCTCATTAAGCATTGACTACTGATTGGAAATGAAATTTAATTTGAAATGATTCAATTTTCAACTTTTTTAGCACTTCTTTTTCTCCTCCTTATTCTTTCCTTTTAATAGCGAAAATTTATTCAATAATTGTTTTTTTCTTTGATGTGAATTGAATTACTTTTAAGAATGAATCATTATTATTGAATATTTTAATACAATATGATATATATTTCAGTCTAAAAAGTGAAATTTTAAGTACTTTCATTTACAATGACAAAGTATTTTCTTCCTCCAACTTCAAAGAGGAAAAAGTTCATTAAAATCAGCAATTTTTTAAACATAACGAAAATTTAATTTTTGGAATATTGCAAGAAAAATAGAAATCTATTTGCTATTCATTAAAACAGAATTGATTAGTTATTCTTTTCACCTTGAGTTATTTGCAAAAAATTTGCTAATTTAGGAAAAGTTAGTAAAAATAAAAAATTAAAATATCAGTGAAATATTAACAGATACTAGAGTTATTATTTGAATAATATAAAGAAAATTGATTTGGTATTTATCTGTTTAAGCCTTAAAACTGAATGAAATTGATTGAATATTTGAATGTATAAAAGACTTTAGATCTAAAAGAAATTGTTAACAAATTGATAATTATGTAAATTCATGGGTTTTAAAGCTAAAGAAAAATATTCATTAAATATTTAAATGCATAGTTTCCAAAAAAAAAAAAAAAAAAATCAGTCTTGTTTTTTCTAGAATTTTTGCTTAGAAAATTAAATGCAACGCTTGGAAATTTTTATATTTTAAAAAATGAATAAAATTAAGCAAAAATTGGTGTAATATACTGATATGAGTGGACAGTTATAATGGTTAAACGTTAATTCCTCAAGCGCTTATTTATAAAATTCATTTAAAAACTGTTTTAAAAATTATTATGAATGATATTAACGTATGAATTGACATAAAATGATATGATTGATAAATATTTAGTATTAAATGTGATTTAATGCTAATGCTAATTTACAAAAATTTATTCAAAAAATAATTCATAACATGGGGAATAAAAATAAATGAAGTGATCAGAAATTATTAGCAAATCGTCAATTTGTTCAATACATAAATTGATTTTTGATTTCTAAAATGTTAGTGAAAGAGTAAAATTATCGATTAGCATAACGCATCACTTTTTTTTTTCTTCAATATCAAAATTTTAATTATTGATTGATGATAGCTTGTTTGCTTAGATGTATTTAATTTAGCTTTTTTTTTTTTTATATGCTTAACTATTGGGAAAAAAAATTTTTGGAAATTTAAAATCATAACTTTACTTTTTTGTGGTTGATTGAAAATATACTGCAGCTAAAATCGTTTGTTCAAATTTGTTATGTAAATGGAATTCGAAAATAGAATAAAATTAAAGTGAAATTTAAAGGTATAGTTTTATTCTGAGATTAATCAAAACAAAAAGAAAGAGAAAAAAATAAAATAAAATGAATAAAATCGTTCGTACGTTCCAATATAAATGGAATTTAAAAATACAAAAAAAAAAATGAAAATGAAAGAATGTTATGATGTTAAATAAAATGAATATTCTTCTCCTTTTTTTTTTTGCTGTGTGTACTGTTTAACAATCGCTAAAAAAAAATTATCAGTTCACTTTTATTATTTCTATCAAAAATTCATTTCATAATATATTTTTTTTTATTAAAAAGTACAAAATGAGAAAAAATGAAAAGAAAAAAGAAGAAAAATGGCGAAATATTTCACTAGGAAATGAAATTAAATTAATTTTTAAAGAGTAAAAATATTACTGTAGGAATAAATGAGCAAAATAATTTGTAGAAATGAAATGAGAAGTAAGGTCAATAAACTTAAAAGTGAATGTAATTACTGATGATGAACAAAAGCGGAAATTTGCAAATGATAAAAAAATGAATGAAAGGGAAATTCCTAAATGTTAATTAACAAATTAAATAAAATTGTTAAAATGAATAAAATTTTATAATCCTATGTCATTGTAGGGAAAAAATTAAGAAATATATCTCTTATGGATTTTATTTTAAATTAATTTTAGTAAAATTTACTCATTTTAATAAGGCTGTAAACACGATAAAATTTATATTTTACTAATACAATTAGAAAATTCCAAAAATTATTGGAAAACTAATTTTGGAAATAAATTGTAGAAGATAATTTTTGAAAAGAATTTTGAAACTTTAAAGTAATTTATACAAAAATTAAATGGTTTTGTAAACAGTTAGCGAAAAACAAAACAATTATCAGTGAAAAAGATAATATATGAGGAATATTTCAAATTATAATAAGCAATAATAATGATTGATTAATAATATTACGATAATGTTGAAAATGATATAAATATATACCTTTAATTGTTATGCAAATCATAAATTAGTGAGAATTTCTAGCGAAAACAAAGAAAAACGGATGAAAAATAATGTGCTAAATTTAATATAAAGTAACCATTGTATAAATATTAATATACTTGTAAATTATTTTTAATATCATCATACTAATTATCATTATTATCATTGGAAAATAACAGCAATTTATATCATACCATGTAATTGTAATGTGTTGAATTTGAATAAAATAAAGCAAACTTATCATAGGTATAATAATTAGTTAAGAAATGGTAATTAATTCAAAGTGAATAATTATAACAATTGAACTAATTGAGAGGAAATTTTTGCTTTATGTAATATTTTATAAAATTAATTGCTATTCAAATTGCTGGAAAAAAGGTTACGGGAAAGTTTATCACTGAAGCGTTAATTACTATTGTACCACTTACATTACTAATCGATCTGCAAATTAATTCTTAAATTTCATAGTCCTTCTTAATACATTCCTATGTAGCAATTTGATTTTATCGATTGAATGCATAGACAGTTGTCACCAATCATTTATCATCATATCATATCATTTCTATTTAGAATTAAAACAAATCAATTATCACATTTAAATTTTTTCCTGCATATATTTAAAATTATTTTTAAACTATTATTTCTAGTATCAGTATTTTTTTTTTTTTTTTTTGGTCTTAGATTGTTAAAATTCTATAGCAGAACGGGAAAAAAACGGGCAATTTTTGGAAGAGGAAACAAGAAAAGCAGCAATATTTTATGAAATGACAATTTTAATTAGTATTATTAGCTTATAATTATTGTCATCACGATGAATTTGTTGTAAATAATATTTTAATTAAATAAACTTTTTTTTATAAAGTTCATTTTAATGCTTTTTTCTTTTTTTTTTTTATTACAGAAAGAATGGTATTTATAATTTACATATGTTTCTATGTATTTTTTTTTTGTTAACCAAAAAATTTCTACACACAAATAAAATTCGTAGTAAAAATATGCAAATATTTAAACGAAGTGATTTGGAACGTTTTGTTAATATTTCATATAATAATGGATTAATCGTTGTTGTTGTTGTTGTTGTTGTTGTTGTTCATTTAAAAAATTGTCAAATGAATAATAAGTACTGATTGAACTATATTTTAAGCAAAGGAAAAAAGGCTGTCAGAAAAAAAGAGTAAAAATTTCTTGCAATCAATAATGGTTGATTAAGTTTTCATATCGTATTGCTTAGAATAAATCGATTTATGAGGAAATTTTTCATAAAATTATTATTGCTCTTTGGTTATAACATCAATGCCATATGTTCCATTACACTGTGAAATGTAAAATCATATGTAAACTTAACAAAAAATAAAAAAAAAAAAGAAGAAAAAAATTAAAAGAAGAAGCGAGAAGAAAAAAAGAAATGGGAAACATATGCTTTATTTACTTTTGAAATATTTATCCAATATATTCATCTATTTTTTTTTTTCTCTTCTTTTTTCACTTAGAAAAGTGATGTTAAAATTTGAGCTAACTTTAAGCTAATGCTTAGCAAATTGTGTAAAATTTAAAAATAGAATCAAATATCACAGCTAAACTTGATGTTGTTATTTTATACTAAGAAAAAAAAAAATTTTTGCAAAGTTTAAATGAAAAAAAAAAACGAAGGAAAGTATAAATGTAACAATGAAACAACCATTCATTTCAATAATTAATTATTGTTATGAAGTAATTTTTGTAACAATAATAATAATAATAATAATAATAATAATAATAATAATAATAATAATAATAATAATAATAATAATAATAATAATAATAATAATAATAATAATAATAATAATAATAATAATAATAATA
>JABVXV010000563.1:0-26452 GCA_013365325.1 Dipetalonema caudispina | reverse complement strand
TTATTATTATTATTATTATTATTATTATTATTATTATTATTATTATTATTATTATTATTATTATTATTATTATTATTATTATTATTATTATTATTATTATTATTAATTATTATTATTATTGTTATTATTATTATTATCATTATTATTATTATTAATTGTTAAGTTTATTTAAACTGAAATTCTTGATGTATTATTTTAGGAAGTAAACGATTACTATCCACTGTTTTCCATCAAATGGAAGCACGAGGTGTAAAAAAGCAACAATTATGGCACGATATTAAAATAATAATTGTTAAAACGGTAATTGCAATGCTACCTGAAATTATTCTTAATTATGAGCATTATTTCTATGATACAGTGGGTCCACAATGCTTTCAGGTATATAATTTAAGCATTTCAATTAGTTAATGTCATTGCTAGTAATGCAATTCAATACGATTCCTTTTAATTCCATTCTATATAACAAGAACTGTGTTAGTTAATTAATTAATTCGAATCATTCTACCCCATTGCTATAAGACTAATCTAGATTAAAATAATTATTTATTATATTTAAAAATTGAGTATATTCTTTTTACTAGTAATCAAAACCAGCAATTTTTTTATATTGCTAATTTCCGAATAATTAATATAAAATTAAAATTAATACAACGATATGCATATAGGTTAATATTGGTGTTGCTAATATTAATAACAATCCTTATGGGAACTTTCTCTTATATTCTCGATAAAATAAATAAATTTTGGCTGTTTTTTTTTTTCAGATAATAGGTTTTGATATATTGATTACAAAAAATTTGATACCAGTATTGCTTGAAGTAAATTCGGCTCCTAGCTTAACAATCGAACATGATATTTTAAATCCATTTGATAATAATAAGGAAAATATCGAACCGTTACGGATACGCTCTATTGTAGACGAAGTGAGTATTACTGGAATAATTCATAAAATTTTTTTATTTTTAATTTGGACTTTTCTCAGTTTATATTATAACGATGTTGTAAGATTAATCATTAAAATTGTTCGAAATAATGGTAATCATTTATAATAAATAATATTAATTACAGTTTTTGTGATTTCCTAAATGAGGTTTACAATTTTCTGTTGTAGATTTCTAAAAACAGATTTACTATTAGAATCTAAAGTTATCAATATTTTCACTAATCACAGTATAATTACCACTAATTAGAGTAAATATTTGCAGTCATTTCTCGATAAACATTGAAATAGTGATATTTTTATCAGTGTTGAGAACAATGATAGTTTGTTCGTGATAAAAATAATGATAGTACTGATAACACAGTGTGGCCGAATAAAAAATTGCCAAAAATATTAAATTATTTTCCACCGCACTACAGATTCTGATGAATAAGTGAGTAGGCGAAAAAAGAATTTTTCCGGAAGAGTAATGGCCGTCAAACCAATATAAGCCTGATTTCCTACCGTTGCTTAAGCTTCCTAAATGATCCTAACACAAATACTTAATTATCATTATTACAGATTATTAAAATTCCATTGGTAAGAGATACAATTCTTCTAGTTCTCAATTTAATCGATAATGTTTATCCTACTCAGTCATTAGCGTTAGTATTTATTAATGATTATTTTAATCAGAATAATTTAAATTTTCAAGAAAAAGGTCAAAATTCGCAAATTTTCAATTTCAGTTTTTTTTTCTTTTCACATTTCTTTTGATATCTTGAAGTACAAGATGTTCATATCGCTTAACTTTTCGGTAATTTTTATTTTCATTTCCCGTTTTTCGAAATCTTTTTGAAAGTTATAATTTTTTCAAAAAAGAAACTGAATTTAATTTTAGTAATTTAACACATACAAGCAGTAACTGTTCTCGGAAAACAGTGGATGATATGGGAGAATTTGGAGCAAAACGAAGATGTCATCTAACTGAGGTATGAAGTACTTAATTACAGCAACTTTTAAAATTTACTGTCATAATTTTTGTCTACTGATATGTTAAATTTAAAAAATTCTTTTTTACAGATTTTTCCATGTCGATATGGTCAAAGCAGTGGACATTTGCTATTTTTAGACAAAGCTGTTTATTTATTTATGCAATTTGTAAATTTGAAACAGACAACTGTTTTGATAATTTCCGGTGCTCGAATTTTTCTAAAGTTTGTTTTTGACAGATAATAGTAGCGAAAGTATAATTTGACAAAATTTACTCATTTGATTAATTAATAATACTGTCGAAAATGGCCATTTATTTTGCTCGTATCATATTCTTGAACATTTCACTATTATTTTTGAACATTAATTTTAAATCGATTTCTAAACTTGACTTTTGCAATTGTAATTTTACACATTAATACTTACTTTCTTGTATTTACATAAATACAAATTATCTATATCAATTAATCACTTGTAGACTACTACCAAATAATATGATCATTACAAATTTACTATAAAAATTCGATATGAAGTTTAAAAAGTTTTGAAAAGAATAGTTCTATTATAATTTAATATACATATTAATGTTGTTATGATAACTCAAATTATTTGTGTTAATCATTTATATGATAAGTTATGATAATTACTCCTTAAAATTATGAACTTAAAATTAGTGTTGTACAATCATGACTATAAGAATATATCAACTGGGAAGATTGGCTTGAATATAATGCAAGAAAGGAGAGTTGACATATCCCAAGAAGAAAGAGTTGACACTTCCAAGAAAAGAGCATTGTTATAGGAATTTCCCATTGTGAGATAAATTAAATAAAAAAAAAAATTGCATTATTTAAATCCAATAATCAAAATAAGTATAATAATTCATCTACAATTGCAAATTTCCACAATTTTATTTATAATTACAAATTTTCACAATTCTTTATATGCAAATTCCCGTCCTCTTTTTTTGTTTCTTTTACAGAAAATGCAGTTTGCTAGATGTAATAACAATGGAGGAAATGGAATTAAAATTTATAGAAATTTACAAATATTTCACGGCAAATGAATATATTCCATATGTTTCCGGTTTGTATTTCATAATTTTTAAACTCTTCAGTAATCCTAAATCAGACAAACAAATAACACTGGATGATGTTACCAATAAAGCATATCAATAGTGAGGATATTTCATTCATAATATCAGTAATAATGTATAACTAATTTATGACTAAATGATTATTCATAATATTTAATTCAAATTAGCCAATCCTATAGGTTATGATTATTTTAACTTATCACTCAGAAATCTCACAATTTCCAATTTTCAAAACCTAATTATAAATAATAATTTACAAACTGAAGTAATTAATAATCTAGCTAATGTAGAACCAAAATTTGTATAACATGAAATCTGTTACAGATCTCATAACCTAATCAAAATTATCAATTCTAAATTTTTCAGGTTTATCATTTCATGGGTTTCTTTATCTCCTCTATTACATTGCTCAATTGAAATTCCCATTTTCCGTACATTTATTGGAACAGATGCAACATTTGCTTGCATATTGTGATTCATCTCTTCGAAGTATTGGTGTAAGATCAACACGTTTGAGACGTGTTCAAATCAATCATGAGAACTGTCGAAAGTATATGTTTTATTAAATGTTCATTTTCACTTATCTTCTATTATATTGTTTACTTCTTATTAACTTCTATCCAGTCAAGCATAACATCAAAAAGTATGTTTTTTCAGTCGGAAGTAAATTTGCCAATTTCTAACATTTATAAATATACACATTTGAATTCAGATTAAAAGTTTGCAGCGTTGAAATTTACTTGCTTCCATCACGAATACATATGAAACGAACAAGTCGTTCACAAACACGCTTGAAACCAACAGATTGGATGAAACTTCAAGGACGATACGGACGATCACTTCCACGTACGTTAAATGGGATGATTCCAAAAGAAACTTCAGTAAATTTTTTTGTAAATCACAGCACTAGGAAAAAAGATGAGCTGGTATTGCCAAGGATACAACAACCTTTTCGTTTTTAAAAGATCAATTATTGCTGTTACTATTATTAGTACCTGTACTTAAAACTACCAATTTGCTGCATATATTTTTAAAAAATAATGGAATAATTGTACCGTATAAACTAAAACCTAAAGAGTTAACAAGAATATTACAAAGTATTAAATTTGTACTCAAATACTTACTTAGTTAAATGCTGAATAAGAAGGTCAGAGAATGATAAAATTATTGCCAAAAGCATCGTAGAGGAGGTAATTTTCTTTTGTGTTACTACAACAACCATCGTCATCAACTAATCGATAGAGAAGTTATAATGTAATAAACCTTAACACTAACCTTTCGCTTCAAGGAGGTGCAAGCTTATTAAATGTTGTGAAGAGAATTCAAAATTTTTTTGAAAACTTCATTCCACTGAAATCCTACAATCGTGCTGCTGTAAAAAAAAGTGAATGCAATACAATATGTAATAACTCTTTAAAAGAATAATGTCTAAAGACGGTGAGTAATATGAATTTGTTTGCATAAATTTTTTAGTATACAGGAAATTTGCAATTTACAAAGATTTGGCCCCTTAAATTTCTATTTCATTGAAATCTCAAATTACTCAACCAGTCAGTAGTCTTTCTTAAAACAGAGCGACAAATAAGACCACAAAGACACTGCAAGGCACAATAAAAACAAACAAATGATAAGGATGAAAATTAATTACCCGTAAAAATTTTTTCAATAAATAGTAAAAAAATAAGTAAACTGGGATACAGTCACTGAATTACAACAAATGAATAACTCACTAATTGGGAAGTGAATATAGAAAGAGCACACCTGTTACCACATTTGATACATCAATAAAAAATTAAAATCGAATTAACCAAATATACAAATAGTAGAACACCTCTGCATAAAAGTATCGAAAGATATGGCACGGTAGTCACATATGAGATCGATTTTAATTTGCAAGAATGGAAATACTATTGCAATTACCACCACAGTACATTTATATTTTACGAATCTGTAAGCACTTGCCGACTGCGCATACTATCGAGAAACCCCGCAACATCCCAACTCTGAAATGGTAATAATGAAAATAAAAACTGTTGATTTGCATTTTCATTTGAAAGTTGAAAATATTCGAATTTAACTATCGCTCTCTAATTAATATTCAACGATAGTTTTGTTTGTTGGAGGATTTTTGTCAAATAAATTCTTCAATATAATCATAAAACTTTCAGTTCCATTGGTTTGTTCCTAAGATGTACTTATAATATCTTCATTTCCTTACACAAACTCCTTACTGCAAAACATCTTAAATGCTAATATGAATAAGCGCATCAGAAGCAGGAGATAACTATCATGTTCTAATGAAATGCGAAAAACGATGTCACATTTCAGCTAGTGCAACTCAACCGTTAAACAACGGTCGATAGTGACGGACGTCACTCATACCTGATAAATATGCAGTAATACCTACGAGTACTTCATCTCGAGATCCCATTTTTCTTGAAATAATATCAAACAAACATGGAATTAAGTTATCGGTATATAAGAAATTTATGTTGTTTTTATACAGAAATTTCAATATCATGTCAAGAAAAATTCCACTATGGAGGCATATCAAGTCTTGATTTATAAGAATTATAGTTATAATATCGCTGACGATAAATTCTTTTTTTCCAGAAGCTTTAAAAACAAGAAATAGCAAATTAACTTAAAAAAAATTCATATATTATATTGTGATCTAAGCTGTGTATTTTTCGCCTCCTATCCCTGAAATCTGATTCCTCTTGCTTGGAAAGCATTTTACCATTTACAGAAAAAAGATGGAATATTTGAAGAAAATTACTGACATAATAATAAGGTTTATACTTACTTTACATTTAGCAAGCTTTCCACCACTATAAATGCAATGAATTTTTGTCTTTTGATTAAATTTGAGATCAGGTACCAGTTTAGGAGTAAGTCTGAAAACTTTGTATTCATTATATGAACTACGGAATTTATTTACCAAAATTGCTACCCCAATACACTGGATATGATCACATACAATGTATGACTATCTGAAACATTTCTTTTTTCAACTATGTCAAATTCACTATTGAGAGAAATGATATCCACCTAGTTAATACTTGAAGAAACGTACATAAAATATTGTGTTTTCGTCAAATGGTTATCTTTGGAAAGTAGATCTACAATCATATTGAATACAATTTTCTCATTTTTTGGATCCATTCCTGAAAAAAAGAAAGATTAGCTCTCATCAATCATCTAATTTGAAATATGCTCCAAAACAAACATGATCAATTTATCATTCATATACTCGTATCTACTACATGTCCTATTCT
The DNA here is from genome assembly GCA_013365325.1 of Dipetalonema caudispina. Taxonomy (NCBI): domain Eukaryota; kingdom Metazoa; phylum Nematoda; class Chromadorea; order Rhabditida; family Onchocercidae; genus Dipetalonema; species Dipetalonema caudispina. The sequence goes on along the minus strand of JABVXV010000563.1, from coordinate 20,166 downwards.
CTAAATATTATATATGATGAAATTCTATATTAACACCTCATAATACAGACAAGTAATATCCGAATGATTCCGAACTATAACGCAATACATCGCCGAAATTTTATTTCAACGTGTTGAGGAAACACTATTGCTAAGTTTGATGAGCCTAACTAACAGGATTAATCAGCATGATTTTAAGGAAAGATGACGGTATAAGTGACAGCTTAATTACAGGATAGCTACCTTTCGGGTTAAAGGTGAGAGATAGCATCACCAGGAGAAAATCAAATTAGAGAATTTACCATACGGATAAGACACCATTCAAATCCGTAATCAATTTTTTAGAACTGATTACCGTTAGAAAACATCGACAAACTTAATACCTTGATTGATTTCATCGACACAGCGAAAGGGTACTGCCGTTAGCTTTTGCAATGCTAAAATATATAGCATTGTGATCACACTACGTTCACCACCTGACTGTGTCTGTAATTTAAGATTATTCAGTAATGCCAAATATACAAACAATTAAGTTATCCATTATTTTGAAAGTTTAGTAGAACAAGATCACTTGACAATGAAGGCTAATTAGGGAAATAGTGAAAAATAAACACGGTTACAGAAAAGTTGGAATATCCATAAGTTCACCTGATGTGATAATTCTCGAAACCTTTCGCCTTCACGAAATTTGGCAGTTACTATGATGCCATACTTTGTAATATCAAGCTGGAAGTTAAAATTGGAAAGTAATAGTTAAAAATGAGGAATGATAAGCACTTTCCTTCAAAAACTGAATGGCGGATGAAAAAAATTGAAATGTTGTTTTCTTTCTAATCTAATAATACAGTATTTAGCCAGAAATAGGAGATAAAAAAGTCACATATATAATTTTTTTTAAAACATATATAAAGAAAAGTTCATTGGTAAATCATGGAAAAGTTGAAGGAATAGTTCGAACTTTTTCACAACCAACAACCTCAAACTAGTCACCTTATTATCAGGCTTCTGAAGGTGAATTTCCCCAGAACATCCCATATTTTCAAAGAAGGAGCTAAAATACTGGTTCAATTTTTCAACGATATTTTCCACTTGAAGCAGCCACTGTTCCAACAAGCGATTGAGTTTATTTTCCCACTCATCGACCTTAAAATAACGAGTACTTGAGAAAAATCCACAACATCTACTTCGTTCAATTTTGCCCTAATTAACTGGAATAATCAAGAGCGGTAAAGTCCACACAAAGAACTACACAGAGCACATACGCTTTTCTTTCTAGCAGCTATTTCTTTAATGAGGGATTCTCTTTTCTTCGTCAGCTTTTCAAAACGTTCAATGTCCTGAAATATGACATAGCATAAGAAAATAGACAGAAAACTCTTCCTCATGAATATATAACGCTTTTATTAATTCAAAATCATATTATTTCAAAAGCGGTTTAATTAAAAAAATAATAAAAAATTACAGTAATTGTTTGGAAGATTGTCACTTTAACATAAAAAAATTCTAACTTTTTTCTCTCCTTCACTATGTAGTGCATCCAGTTTTCCTTGTTCGCGTGCCATTTCGAGTTTTACCTCTTCCTTAGTGTTCGGAATTGCATGGCAATCAAAACCCTAAAAATTTGAGGCATATAACAAAATCGCAATCAAGGAAATAAAATTAAGAGGATGAATTTGAAGCAACCATTTCCAGGAAAATGATTTACAGTCTTGTTCAGTGCAAAATTCTACAACAAACAAAATACGCACAATTTATGCACAGTTTTTCCTGACAATTTCTAAGTAATATAACTTTGAACTAAACAGTTAAATAGTATCTTACTGCAACTGTCCTATGGCTAGTTTTCATTGTGACACAACATATGTTAAAATTATTACATTAAAATGCACCGTCCAGCATTTTATTTCAATTAAATAACGGTGTATAGTTAAATTATGCCTATATAACTCCGCTAACGAACCGTTTTCAAAATTTCTAATGCTTCGGCCACTTCGCTTTCAGGTGAATCTTCAACACCGATTGATTCATACAATCGTTGCTTGTCTTCTCGTACTCTTTGTATTGCCATTTTAACAGTTATTTCAGTATGCCTGATTGCATCCTTTAAATTCAAAAGAGAAAAGAAATAGATTAAAAATGATTTGAGGGAGATCTGTTAGTAGGATTTTATAAGACCATTCGAAAAATGGATGCAGAGGAAACTTGGAGCATTTAAGATTTCATAATACCGCTTTGGATTCATATTCCTCCTCAAAGTTGTTCAATCGTTTCTGCAATGTTTCCAGCTCTCTCAACACTTTTTTCGCACTTAACGTTGCAAATAACGCATTCTGGATGAGTGATTTCCTGTTTTCCTGAACACATTAAGTTTAACAAGAGTACGCAAAAACTAACATCCATCACTAAACCCTAACTGCTCTAATGAGTAATATAAATTTATTCATTATCGTCTTCCGTCCTAGAATTAATGAGATTAACTAAAAAACTTGCGGCTAAATGATTAACTGACGACGAGCAGCATAAAATTGATAATATGAAAAGGTCCAACACCGCGAACAAGGCAAAAGTTCATATAAAAAGTACCAACTATTTGGAATTCTTAATATCATATTCTTATTAGATTACTATAGTACTAGAAAATTTCCAAATATTCTTTTGTAATCAAAAAAAAAAAAAGTAATACCATCAATTTAGCAATTTTTTCTGCTCGTTCAAACGACCCTCTAATGATTTCATTTCTGGCTTTTTGGAAATTTTGTGCAGCAACATTCAAATCAGGTTTATCATTTTCAATGGCTTGCATCCTATAAAATAAGCCGTGGTCACTGGCAGCAGTTCTTTGACTTATCCCTATGATTAACAGATGAAATAGAGCATTCCAGAAATTATAATGATATCTAACTGCAAGACTTTGCGCTTCAAAATAAATGATTCTGACTAAACCGTAGCAGTTAGTAAACAATAAATGTTTTTAATAAATATTTCTATCACAAAATGCAATAACCTTGCAATTTTCGAACGCAGCTGATTTGAAATGATATTTCGTGCATCCCTCTTTTTAATAAAAGCATCCTGAAATGTAAACAGCAAAATGAATGCTTAAATGCACAAAATGGAATCATATAACCAAAACAAAAACTGTTAGCTTAATGGAAATCTCTTCTTCGAGAATATCTACTTTGTTTCAGAAAACAAGAAACAGATTTATAAACACATACCATCTTTCTGCGACATCTTTCTCGTCCCTGTGCGATATTTTTTTCTGTCTGTCCAATACGCTCAAGAGCTAATCGCATCTAAAGGAAAAATATGGAAAGCTTTAGAAGTTTCTACAACTTTTCAGCTGAACAGTACGTCTACCATATGATCAAGTCATTTCTAAACACTGATATCAAACGTACTATTAAAGTCGGGAACAAAGGAAATAAAAGAGAGCTAAATAACAACCTCATTTGCGCGTCCCTCAAGCTTTGCTAATTGTTCATTTAACTCATTCAGACTTTGTGCATTACTTTCAGGTAAAGCAGTATGAACAACGAGAAGTCGTAAGGAGGTACGTAATGCTTCCGTTCGAACCGACAAATTACCGCTATAGCGAGATATAGAGATTCGTACCTGAAAATATTAATCATTATCAATTGCCAATTCACAATCACTACTAATTGCCTTCTTTACATGAAACAAATAACCTGATACAAAGCGTTCAAGAACGAATTATACGAGATGTCTAACGATACGGACATAATGCATACGGTAACACGCTAATCTTTTAAAAAAGTCATAAATGCAAAATGTCAAACTATCACAGAAGTAACGGATACAAAATGTCAAACCTTTTATTTACTTTAATGACAGCTTGAAGTTAAAAAACAATGATATAAAAATTACTCGCAATGAATTCGTCATAAATAAACGATGGGAATTTTTGAGTGCTTCGCAAACTTCATCTAAGCGATTTTCTGTCATTTGAGTACCAATGGGAATTTTATGCAACTGAAAAAGAAGGCACAGAATTTAAAAAAATGAATTTGTCATTACTAACTACAACAGGTTTTACTTTGGTTGTTAACGAGCATCAAGACATGTACTCAAGGCATTTTGTAGTAGAAACAAAAAAGACTTCCCGCAACGACATATCATCGAGACTAAAACAAAATTCAAAGAGTAGCATCATCCTGGACTTCTTCGCTAATTGAAAATTTAATAATCACCGATGCAACACTATTCAAATACGCTTTCACGGGGTTCGGTGCAGTATACAGATTTGATGCCATGTAAGTGAACCCCAGGGAACATAAATGTGCAGGCATCGCCTCTTGTTTTTGAAAGCGCGCTATCTGAAATCTCAGTAAATTTTCTTCATCCTAATCTTTTAAGCTAGAAATATTCCATGAGCAACAAATTCTTGTTGTACATCCAAAACTTTTTTCGCAGTACGTTAAAATGAGAAAAAAAATTTAACCTGTCACACTCAAATCACTATCAGAGATAACGAATTAATTAAGTTCGTTAATAACAAAGGGAAAACTGTATGGAAAATGGAAATGAAAGAAAAACTGCCACAACCATTGCAATATATTATGTTGAGATCGTGGAAAAAGTAAAAAGAAAATGCTTGACCTCGTCATCGCTTATGATACATGAATTTATTTTCCATGGATGCCGTTTATCTGTCAACAATAATTCATCCTCTTTGCAACGAAATATGAACATCAATAAATCGCGACGTGCAATGATATTTTCTAAATAAATTGCGGCATCATCACTGACCAGGGACATCTGGAAGCATGAAGTATTTCCAAAATTAAAAATGAAACAAAGATTTCTTATGCGGTTTTTGAGAATTATTCTACTCATAACAGCGAATGACACCATCAAGAAAAGCAAGCATATAGTAATATGATTAATTTTCTTTGGATTCTTCTATCCTATGTATTACAGTATTATATTTTTAACTCTCTTTTAGAAGTTGGAAGCTGAAAGCTCAATAGATCATAATAGATAAATTACATTCTAAAAGATTCACTGCGTACTTACAAATAACAAAGGGACAAAAACCGGATGTCGGAACTTTTCTTTCTGCGACTCATACCACTGCCATGCCTCGCCACATTTCATCTCTCTACCGATTCCTTTCAAAACAATAAATTTCTTACGAAATGACTGCTGGTTAGTGTCGATCGCTTCCGTAACAACTAAAGATGAAATAATCAACTAAATACTGCAAGTCGTGATGATATAGATACAAATGTTTCAAAAAATTTCCTTTGAAAACCTCAACAAACTGTGAAGCGTGCAAACCTCGTACGTCAGAATCGATTTGACCAATTTTGTAAGTCAATACTGATTTTTGCTTATCTAATTCTTCCTCTTTTATGTTCCACTCCAAATATTCTTTTTTAACTGCCGAATTCTCATTCTGAAATAAAAGCTACCGGTGAAAACATTTAAGAATAAAATTTCGTAACAAAACCATTCCGCGAAAAAATTCCTTGCACGCAGGATATACCGACCGTAGATATAACACTTCAAAAAGATTACGATACAAAGCTCGCGATTTAGGCCACCAAACTATTCCAACTGATCTATTTATCTGAGTTTCTAAAACCAGAATTGCTTCAAATCATCTGGCGCTAGTCAGCAATAAGTAATATTGTCATTTCGGCTTTCTTAAAAATAACTTGCACTGCTTTGATGCTGTGATCCTCCCTATTGATATTAACCTTACGTTGACTTGTAATGACATCCTCTACATTTACTTTATAAACACAGAAACAGTACTAGAGATTGATGTTTTCTTTTCAAAAATTTCATTTTTCATTCATAAAATTAATACAACACAGAATACCTCCATAGAAGTGAATTCTTGGTCCGCAATAGCAAGTTTTTCTTCCAAAAGGTTACGTTCCGCTAGTGCGGCACTTAGTCTTTCTTCCCACTCATCATGCTCTTTCTTAGCTCGTTCATAATCTTTTTTCGCACTCAATATCTATAATTTAATACTATCACTGAAAGAAAAAGAACACCATATTGCACTGCTATGTAATTCCATTTTTACATGAACGATACAACAACCTTCACGTATGTTTTACAGCAGGTTTCAATAATTACTGGTTCTCATTTGACTGTGTGAACAATCAGAACAGTAGGCTACGATAAAGAAGAAAAAAGGAATTTTTGAGACGAAAAAAATCCGGCACCACTTACCAATTCATCTATAGATTCTACTGCGAGCAATTTTTCCGTTTCCTTCCATACCGATAACAATCCGTCCATCTGGAATGAAAGGAGTATTTGCTTAAATCTTTTTTACGAGCTAATGAACTTCATTATCACTGGAAGAATACGTAGAATTGGAAGAATGCGCTGCAAGAAATTAACAAAAGATAGGATAATATACAATCGGAAAACGATCAGATAATATACGAATAATTCCTAACCTTACAACAAAAAAGTCTTACAGATTCAGCTAAGCATTTGTGCTGAATCCAAAGATACAAATGTAATATGCAATTATTCTGCTTTTGTTTATTTTCCAAAAAGGAAGAGTCCTTTCAAAAGAATTCGAAAAAATCAGCAAAAAACTAACAGCATTCTTTTCTTCATATTTATATTTTTCACTGACAGTTTTTTGTTGCTGTAAGCGATTCGTGATAGGCAACATTGATTTCTTCACCTGTCACAAATTAGCAGGAAGTATAATATTTGCTTTTAAAAGATATAAGAAAAGTGGTAAGCAGACTTTCCTAATTCTAGATAACACACAATTCTGTATTAATCAGCTAGTTTCCCTCATTAAGAACCTTGATAAACATATAAGTTTAACGGACTGAAAATAATACGAACATACAGAATTCTTTCTACGATCAGAAATTACGCTTCAACTCGCTGAGTCAATGATACAAAACACTTTGGCTATGCCAGAGCAATAGATAAAGTGGACGAAGAAAATAAATATATAAAATAATAGAATGAAAGAAAATGATTAAATGGTATATTAAACACCTGCTCCAAAGTACCAAAAATTAGAGACTGGGAAGTTTCAACTTTTAGATAATGAAAGTTTACCTCTTCAAGTTCCTGCTCTTTAGCCAGCTTATATTGAGCTCTTTCATAGGCGATTGCTTCTGCCTCCAAATACTCCTGCAATTTATGTGTAAATGTTTTCTAAATATTAGCAAATTAGAAAAATATTTCGTTCCAAGCATATATGGAAAGAAAAGAAGTACAAAACTATCTATAACATTAAGGTAAATGGACAAATTCCCTGGTGACATTTACATGACAAAAAGAAAAATCAGTTCACTGACTGGACACTCTTTGATATAAAGAGACGTTTCTAAATAAAAAAAATGAAAAAAAAAAACAAAGCATTAACACACCAAATAAAGTTGTTTGCATTGGAGAAGTCGAATACGTTCTCGCATTGTTTCACGTCGCCGGTAATTTTCAATTAAAGGAACCAATGTTTTCAATTCACTTTGTATAGAGTTCAAACAGTCTTCCAAGCTTTAAAATCCAAATATTTTTATGTACAAAACAAGAGATCCAAAGAATATCTATAAAACTAATTGAAACAGTACGAAAAGGAAGAGAAATGACTGAACATACTATTTCGTGTGTGAAAGAGGTGACTGATCAATTAGCATGCAGTGAATGCTTTTATGTAAATCCAGCAGTTTCTTCTCAACAGCCTAAATATAATGTCAGATTAAATGACTCAAAGTTTAGAAATTACAAAAATGTTGAAAAAGAAAATTAGAAAAAAAAATTCAACTCTAACTTTTTCCGTATTTTTAAGCAGACCATATGACTTTTGTTCCGCGAAAGTTTTCACTTTATCTTGTGCTAGGAATGTGCAAGGATTATCAATCTGAAATTTGTGATTGGAAATATTTTAATTTTAGGCCATCTCCGATAAAGCAAATGAAAAAATATTACATGTTTATTCCATTCCTTCCGTTCATTAACTTTTAACTTAACCTATTCCTCTCCATTTCATCACCTGTTAAATCTGTTAAAAAGTGCCACAAAAAACAAAAGTTCTTTAGACTATTTATTATTAAGAGCTAAATGATCAAAATTAGTTTGCCATAATAAAATCAACAGACATTGTTAAAAAAACGTTTTCTTACTCTACAATACAACATTCGCATTAAGCTCATCCAATTCAACGATAAATTATTATGGAAAAAAATGTATTCCAACTATCTCAATCTATTGTACTTTTCCTCGATCAGCTATAATTTCTAATTTATGCAGGAATTCGTTCTGCAACGCTAAATTTGAACTAAAAATGGTTAGATGCTTGAAGACAGATGAAATATTACAGTAAACAACAGCATTATGTAAGCAAAATTATTCAAAGGGCAGAGAATATCCCCAGTATCAACGTCAAACCCCATGAAAATCAGCTGGCACTTCAGGCTGAACAGCCAGTACTTCACCTGGATATTATAGCTTTCAGCAACATCACGTAATTTTGTCTGCGTTACTCTCTCACCATCAACAAAAAATTCGGAATAGCCGCATCGATGCAAAACAATCGATAATGTCCGATCTTTTCCAAGCTTTGAATCACGTCTAAAGTTCATCCTAATATCAAACTTGGGGGTATATCTTTTCTTCGTTCTAAAAAAAAAGAAAAAATAATAAATGGACTACTTTACATCCAGCATACTTATCGCTTTCCGCACATTTCCCAACTTCCCTTATAGATACTTCTTAAATGATCCTGTGATAAGCAGAAAAAGCATTCACATGAAGACTTTAACGGATCCTTTCTCCGAACCATGTTTGATATAATCAGCTAATAATTCGGAACGTCCCAATAATTTCGGAGTACCACCCACTACCAGGCATAAACCACACATAATTGTGCTTTTACCTTAAAAAAATAAAATGAAGCAAGACATCGAAATTAGGAACTGATTATCTTAGGTTAGGCATTCATTACCATCTTGAATTCGAGGCTCGACAAATCATCAAAGTGCCTTATTAAAAAAAAGTAGTAATACACCAACCTGCTCCATTTGGTCCAATAATAACATTCAAATTTGGGCCAGGAAATATTTCCACATATTCGTATGTCCTAAAATTACTAATTGAATACTAAATATTTCGATACTTTGTAAATTTTTTTCAAAGCTCTCATTATTATGTAGTAAAGGAATTTAAAAGAATGATAATTCTGATCTAATATAATGAATAAAGTAAGATTAACAATAATTATAATTTGTTACTTTTTCGAAGAACAAATATTAAAAGTGGAACAACAGACTAATCCGCACTAGTGATACGCTCCTAATTTTGAAAAGGAAAGTAAATAATGGGTACTGCCTTATCAACCAACCTTTCGATCTCAACTTCAGAATCAGAACAGTAGGAATATAAAGAGATAATTCATTAAATTTTCTTATACAAAATATTTAAAAAACCATTAAAATAAGATGTTCAACTCCAAATTGTTATTATATTCAATCAATATATTTGTTGATATCGCTACTTCATTTGTATAATTTTTTAATAAACTTATTTATTTCTATAGGCCGTTAGCATGCTTACAAACGTGTAACTTTAATTCATTTTCCATACGTACGTTGTTGATCCCATTACTTCTACATATTGCTGAAAAGCTTATTTCCTTGCTTGACCTATATACCTTCCATATTGCAATAATCAAAAACTTACAGGAAATCCTTGAAAATAATTCTTGTAATCGATCCATCAGGAAAATGTTCAGCAGTTGCCATAGTTCTTTGCTGATTGTTTACATTTATTGCAGTCCAAAACACATAAGCTTTTTGGGGATATAACAAAACACAAACTTCTAAAAATATTTTAATAGTTGATCTCCTCTCTTAACTGTGAAATGTTTTAGCCGATTTTAATTGCATGAATTGCAGTGATTCATTTTATTCTAATTATCATCAGTACTCTGAAAATACTTTCATAATTCAAACTGATTTTAAACTGAGAGCCCTCTTGTTGTTTCATTCATTATCCTAAAATTTCTATGAACTTTTATAGCAAATTTGGTCTTAACTTAAATGTCTTTTAGTCATCAAATTAATTATTAATCTAAAGTTCAATTGAATGACATTAAATCTTTCAAAATTATCATTTCACATATTCTAATTGTGCATTGATCCACACTACTACTAATTTATAGGAAATTGCCAACAGATCATAGCAAAATTAAGAATGTCTGTTTCTTCATAACTATGACAAATATTAATTATAGTATTGCGTCAGCTAACAATACTCAAACTAAACGCTCAAATTAAATTTCACAATTACATAAAAATAAATACAAAGAAAGTAAAGATCAATAAAAATACAAACTTTTGTTAACAGAAAGAGATGTGAAAACATTTAGTAAAGTTATATTCTCTATTAGATTACAAAATAAACTTAAAATACACTAATCCATTTCTTCCTTTGAAGGTATAACATGGAATAACAATAAATCTTCAAAGAAACTTCTTCGAGCTAAATTTCTACCTATTTTCATTTCCAATTCTAATCATCTTTTTTCAAACTATCATATAAATTCCAGTTAATGACCCTATTTCTATCATTTCTATCTTGAACCTATTTCCATTTCCAATTCCAATTCCCCGCTTCTCCGCATCCAATTTCATTCGAAATCTCAAATCCGGGTTCATTGCTCAAGTCGCCAACAGTACATGTGTTCAATTTGTGGTTCGTTTTTTTTTTTTGAATTTTATGAAAACTAGCGTCCTAATTGGAAAGTGGGACAGATGCGCTTAGAGACTGAGATGGGGCGGTAAATGTGCGTAGACACGTTGAAGATACCAGCTGTCCCAATTAGAACTTCAAATTTTTGTTGGAAGATATATATTTGAGCGCAAATATATGAGCACGTAATTGTTTGTTTACATAAATGTAACTTTAAGGACGATAATTTTACTTTTACACTTTTTTTTAATTGTAATTTTTATTTCAGAAATGATTCACATTTCGATTCCAACGACACAAACATTGGTTGAAACGGATGGAAGCCGTACGTATGATGTAAATTGTTTATTTTCTTTTTTTTATATAAATTAAAATATCAATTCGGAGTTATTTACCTTTTTATTATTAATATTTTAGATTAATTAAGAATTTCTCTTAACGCTTTAGCTTTTCTTTTGATATTCAAATTTTTTCTTTTTCGTTAATAAAGGTATACCTTTATTTTCTATGGATTTCTTTTTTCATTTATTCTGATATTTGCTGATATATTAGTTGCAATTGTTATCATGGTATTAAGAGGTTAGTGGTGATTATTTAGTTTCATTAATTATTACAATAGGTAATTAATTGATAAGTAATAAAATGTATTGGTATAACACCAATGTTTGGATGCATTTATTTCCAGGCATTTGATATATACATCAATGGTGCTTATCATGCAAGCACACGATATTCTCATTTATTGAAGCTTCATGAGAAGTTACGTAGCCATTTCGGACCGAAATTGAAAACACCCGATTTTCCATCGAAAAAGTTGTTCCGAACATTGGATCAAAAATCACTGGAAGAACGGAGACAAGCGCTAGCACGTTATTTTCAAACGAGTTAGTTTTTTTTTTCCTCCTGTTGAAATTCAAAAAAAAAAACTATGTGAACGAACTTAGATATAAGTTATTTTTGGAACGAAGTATTGTTCCACTTTCAGAATTAGAGGTTTGACATTTTATTGTCTTCAACAACTGTCAAGTCTTTCTGTGATCTACTTTTTTTAAAGATCCAAAAATCCTCGTTCGACTATATTTTTAAGATAACTCTTGAAGTAAGCCAATATATGGAATATATTGTAGTTCTGTACTAACTATTTTGTTGTTATTAATGCTTTTTTTCCTTCCATATATATAGTTACAGTTTTGTTTCTAGTAGTTCAGCTTCAGTCAATCGCTCAGCACTTCATGACTGAAAACGCTTTTCTGAATTTTCAAATCGTAAGTGGATTTTATCTTATTTCTCCGATCTTTTTTTTTCATTTAAGCTGATGACATAGAAGAATTATCTTTTTTTTCAGGAATCATTTCGACCATCATCCAGTAACGTCTCGGTTGATATTTTTATGGCAGACGGTACTAAGGAGACCGTTCGTTGCAATGTTGAGCATCCTACCGAAATTATTTTAAAGGTTCTTTATTTTGATTTCTTTACGAAGAATATCCGGATTATACATCCATATCTTTTCCTTCTGAAAGGTAAAGGAGTCCATTTTTAGCGATTTGCTGACATTATTGGTTTGAGTATTGAAAACGTTGGAAATTTTGGTCTATTTGTGGCCAAACGACGGTATGCTAGTGATGATGGTCACTTCATGTCTTCCCTTGGTTCAGTGAAATATCCGGATACACTCTGTTTGTCATTCATATAATAAAGAGCATAAATTTGATAGTGAAATGATGAGTTAACAGCAACATCTATAACATTTTGATGATATGGGCCGAATTTCGAGATCACAGGATTATTTATAAGAGTCGAACTAGACTTTCCCACTTAATCGTATCCTTTTCAAGTTCTTAAGTTCTTCTTAATGTGCTTATAGGCAGTGTAACTGTTTAATAAGGAATGATTCAGTAGTACTATGATTCATTTCACATTTTAATGCATCATGAAACACATTTCTGTCTATACAAGATTTTTTTTAGTAATAATGACAGTTAGGAAAAATCACGAGAAAATGTTAAACAAAATAAGAACTAAATAATTTGGTGCATTTTACAAACACTGATTACCTAGGATAAGTAGTAAAGTGTTATATTAGTTGAGTAATTATGATAATCCTTTTTGAAGATCCGCATTTCAATCATAAATGGATTTTTCTAAAAGTTTTATTTAGCTGTACGACTATTGCGGAATTTCGAATCACCCTATTTATCAATTCATTTGTTGAACCAGAAATCGGCAGCGACGGGAGTATTTTATTACATTGTCATCAGGAAGTTAATCTGGGATCCAAAAATTGAGGAAGAACTTATGGATGATCCTGGAGCTGTTTTATTGCTGTACAAACAGGTATATTTTTTTGATCTATAATTTTCACTAAAAGTATGTTAGAAATATGGGCAGATTTGCAGAAACATCATGCAATCTTTAAAAGTCTTCATAGATTTTAATTCTCAGAAGAAGTTTTAGAAGCTATTTTTATTTTAGAGCATTCTTTTTACTCTGGAAAATATTTAGGCTGCAAGTGATCTGCATAATGGTCATTTTGTGCCCCGTCAAACAGAAATCAAAAGTCGTTTGTTAGCTTTGGAAGAACAGGGAAATTGTACTCAGGTGAATAGATTTTTGTTTTCTTCGAATGATTATTGGAAATTTTTAGAAGGTGTTATTAGCTAAAACTAATTTATGCTGGAGAGGTATTGAATATTTTGATTCTGGATATTCTGGACCTATGTTGTTGTGAGAATTGTAGTGTTGTTAAAGAATTTAGTGATTTTGGTTTGTTCCTACATTGTTTTTCTTCTCTTATTCAATTATGATAGAGATACCTAAATAATTATGAACTGTAATTCAAGCTCATTTGCACAAGGTGCACATACACCTGCTAAATGTTCCAAAGGATTCGATCTGTTGGCTTTTCTTTTATACCGTTTGTTCCAGTTTCTTCGTTTGTGTCATTTGGAGCCAAACTATAGTTATGAGGTTTTGGAGCCCTGCTCAAGTAATTATCCACGACCAGGAACAGAATGCAATTTGAAAGTTGGCCGACGTCATATCCTTTTGGAATTCAAAGATGAGGGTGCTGAAGATGGTGTGAGTGTTTCTGATGTTATGTTTTTATGGTTTTAAAATTGCTTCCTTAACTGCTGCTTTAATGTTTCAGCAATTTCCTATTCCGTTTCGTTTAAAACTTCGCTAATGGTGCTGTTGTTTGATGAAGAATGATGTAGTTTTCGGCGCTCTCACTCCTCATTTCACATTTCAGTAGTTTATTGATGTATGTCTCAAATTAACGAAAAGAATTTCAAATTATTGAAGTTTTATTTTACTCTCATAACGACAGTTATACTCTTGCAGGCCGTGTTTGAGAGAGTGAAACTCGTATAAGTCAAGACAGATTTAAATTTCAAGGAAGTTTGAAGTAAATTTTATTTGCATAATCACATGTTTTAGTTTCTCTGTTTAGGTTGCACGTGCAGAGTTTCGAGCAACAAGAATTCGTGTGTGGCGAATTTCTCAGCAAGATAATGGCTTTACTTTTTTGTTCGAATACCTAATATCTAAAGGAGTATTTCATTGGATTACTCTGCATACCAATCAGGTTGCTTCACTCATTCTGTGTTATTTATACTAACGTGAGCAAATTCCACATTTATGTGACAGCTTTTTCGAGATGTGATAGTTTAATGAGTTGCCACATAATATGTACGCTATAAGATTGCGAGGAAAATATGATGTAGGCAAAAGAGAATGCATTAGTTTTTCTAAACTCCCAAAGTTTTTGCTGTTAGATGTTTATTTTCCAGTAAAATCGAAGCTGTTGCGGCTAAAAACCTCAAATTTGTGTAACCACCGTTTAATGGATGGTTAAATATAAATCCAAGCCAGAAGGAAGTTTAATTTCAGGCTATTTTGCTTTCTTTGCTGCTTCAATCAATTGGTTTTGAAATTCTCAAGGAGCATCGCTCCTTAATGACCATGGTGAATTATTACTTTCGCTTTAGATTTAATTTTTCTCTAACTTGCTCCATTCTTTTGCACTTATCTAAGAATTACTTGTATCGGTGACACCGATTTTTTTGCAGTAAATAATGATACCGATATATCTAGAGTCGTTTTTCAGTTTCTGATTTCTAAAAGAAAAGCTTCTTTGATTTTTACTTCCTACTCTTAATTAGTGGTCTGGAAACGCTAAACGGATTCTGTATAGTTCAACTATGCACTATATTTTCAATGGTCATAGCATTTTATGGTTTTACTATCTTAATGCTCTTAATGAGATACAGTCATCTATTTTTCTATATTTAGTTTGGTGGCCACGACTATGATTACCCTACAAAAGATGTGTTTAAAATTTATTCCTCGCAAGAAGATAGTTCGATGGGGTCTCCCGTTATTTCAAGAACTGTCCAATATTCATTACCAATGGAGAATGGTGAGTGGAAGAATTCGATACAACCAAAAGTGGTCGAAGAAACCGAAGTCATTACAAATCGTGATCCATTAACGAATGCTCAAAGTAACAATGGTACCGTTCGTTCAGTCGATGCAAACCATCATTCTGATAGTATCACCAATAGGCAATATTCAGAATCGATTACTAGTGATTCGAATGAATCTGTCCGAGATGCTTTTACCACAATTTCGGTATATTTTTGATTTAAACTTGTTTTATTTCTAAATATATTTTAGTTGGTGAGTAACAAACATTGATTGGGTTTCATAACTGTTCACGCTAGGATTATTTTATGTTTTCTCAAGGGAATTATTAGTGAAAGTTGCCTAATGGCATATAATGAAGATTAATCCATCCATTCATTAAGATTGTTCGATGTTAGCTGACTATGCCTCAGTGTATTAAGGGCTTGCTTGAAACTTGGAAAAATATAACGAGCCTTCTTTGCAACTAATGCTACTGCCACATCATGACAGAACTTTAAGATCGGATTTTATAAAGGAATAAATTGAATTTCTTGGAAGGGTGAAATCAAGATTAGTATTCATATATTGTTGGATCGTTGAATTTATTTCAGAAGGCACTGCCGTTAAAAAATGAAGGATTTGAGATTACAGACGATGACTTGTAATCGTTTTTCGATGATATGAAATAAACTATCGAAGTAGATCATAAACTTCTATCTTCAGTTATTATTGTCTTCATTCGGTGAGAATGGTTCGTTGCTTTGTATTGTTCAACTCTCCGTCACTGCTTACATTCTGAGCTCTTACTTATGGAAATGTTTTCTTTTCTGAACAGATAGTATTGCAATTGTCACTGTTTGATCTTTGATTTTCTTTCTTTTGTTACCATTGTTTACTTATGATTGTTTCTTTTTTTTGTTTTTTGTCTTCGACTTTTCTTTCATATTTACGCAAACTTTATCCCCAATATAATGCTCATTGAATATGTTTCTTCCTGTTTTTCCACGTTTCGAAAATATTTATGCCATTTTCTTTATAATACAAGCGTCCGTAGGACTTCTAGAAAGCATACTATAATGGTAATTTAAGATATTCGAAATTTTGCCAAACTTGTAGATTTAAAAGTTGTCCGAGTTAATCTAAGCATATCTGCTGGTAATGTTCGATGACTTCATGTGATCATCTTAAGTGTACAAATGACATGATATTTTCGTCGTGTTGATCAAAATGTCACTTGAAATTCGATGATATTTATTTCTTTTTATACATTGTTTCGAAAATTATTGGTTTCAAATATTGCTCAGTGATTGCGACCAGTGTTTTTATTACCATGAGCAGAAGTTTATTTGATATATATTGATTCGATGGTTGTTTTATAAGGATGTTTTAAATCAAACCACAATTTAAGTCACTTGCATGAAGTACATGAAACAGTTTCTATTCCTATTGTGATAGTTCTCATAATTTATTGTAATGATTTTTATTCAAAGTGATGTTTTTATATCATCTATTTCCACATATTTAGGATCCAATAATCATATATCTTATTGTATAATTTTATTCCTTTGCTATAGTTTTTATACTTCCTTTTTCTTTTCGTTCATTCTTTCTCCTCATAATTTTTTCCACTTTATATCGAAATTAATTTACATTCTATTTAACGCTGCATAAAATTTGCCGTTAAAAAAAATTGCGATGTTATTTTTATGTATTTATAATAACATTCGGATTTAAATTGGATGAAAAAAAAATTTCTTGAAATGGTCATCATTTGCTTAGATATTTGCATTTGCACGGAGGGGCAAATTTCCGAGTTTGTTATGGCTGAAATGTAATGGAAATGTTTGCTTGACCCTGCCAAATTTCTAATTCCAACAATTTCTTATAATAGTAAAACACATTGAATTTTCTGTCACCAAATTTTTTAAAGAAAAGAAGGTGCAATTACAATTAAAAAAGTGCTAATTAGAAAAAGATTTCCAACTACTCTTTCTGTTGCAAAGATTTCAGTTGAGAACATGAAGAAGGTAAAACAGTGTATAATATAGTGCTGCGGGAATTGGGGACACTAAAAAGATAAGCTTTAGAAATTATTTAAATTGGAATTAAATATTGGGAGGAAAAGCTTCCCATTGTAGCTTATACAATGCATACAATTTAAATTTATTGAAGTCTTGACAAACTTTCGCTGGTAGAAAAGGAATAAGCAAGTAGCAATTGCTACTGCAAACATTTCAAATAAATTCAGGGATTATGAGCGATTATATTTTAAACATTCATAGCTAGCATAATTGGGGACAAAAACTTTGACAAATTTTTTCACTGTTGACAAATCACTATGAATTAATTTTGGATATATTCTTTCCAGTTCTTCAATTCTCGTTTTGTAATTTTATTTAGTTCATTTGGACACTGTCACTTCGAGCTTTCTTTAGAATTAATCACTTCATAATCTAGCAATCATGCTTAATTCAGTAGCATTGATTATAATTTGTTAAACGAATACAAATGCGATATCAACAAGTTTCACTTAATTTCATACCAGGAATTTAGAAGTTTCAGTTTATACTGGAAAAACTATGGCACGAATTAAGAGAAAAGATCAGAATTAAGGAGAAAAGAAATAATAATTGCCAACATATATAATTCAACGTTATTTCTTCCTCTAAGAGGAAAATAACCGGATAAAACATATTCCGGAAACAAATTCAACATCGTGGAGGGTCGATATTCCAACATACATTGTTGAAAAAAAGACAGAATTTAATTACCGGAAAACAATATATATATTTTTTTTCCATATAGGAAAAAGGGATGATAAAGGGTGGGGAAAATTTTAGATAAAATGTCGAAAATATGAAAGAAATAATAATGCCTGCTATCGTATATTATCAGCTATCGTAATATTATCAGGGACCTTGGACATCATAGTCTTCTCATTCAAGAGATTACTAACATTACGGGTATGTTTTTATCATTAGCATCACTATTATCATCGTTGTCATTATCATTGGAAACTACCAAATCACCGAGTAATTACAGGTATTTCTGATATCGGGTAATTACTGATAAACCGGAGAAAAAAAACATTAACAATATGCAGAATAGAAAAGAAATTGTTTGAAAAATTTAAATCCAAAGAAAAAAAATAAAAGTAGTGAAGGGAACAATTAATTCAAATATATAAATAATGATGTAAAAAGAAGAAACGAATATCCTATCATTCAAAAACATTTCTTCCAATGATTTTCAACATCAAAGGATTCCTTTCCATCATTTTTAACATCTACGACAAGGTGGACATGGAATAAAGCAACAACAGCAATCTGTGTCAAATTGTTGTCCAATGAAACAGCCACAGCATAATGCAATCAAAGCCATCAACCAACCGGAACAACCGGAATATCGTTGTCTTTCACTAAAATGTACGGAAATTATTTTCATTCAAAATATCAATGGAAAACAAAACGATAAAGAATGAAAATTTGGAAGCTTAGTATTATTTACTATTTATATCATTTTTCAATCAAATTATTCCTTTTTTGATATTTATTTTTGTGTTACTTTTTGTTTAAAAATATTTCTAAGTTTTACATCAATTGATGCTAAATTATTTTAATCTAACTTTTGAATTTAAATTTCTGTCCTTTCAAAAAATAGAATTCGTTTTAATCCTTATGCCAAAATTCACAATGTAAAACTATTAGAAATGAAACAAAATTAACTGATAACATGGCTGTGGACAGTAATAGCCTGGAGCTGGTGGTGGTGAACACGGATAACACTGACCTGCCGGATACGGACCACGTGGTTGATCGTAAAAAGTATGCTGCAAAAAATTGATAGAATTGAATAATGCCTTGTACATATGGTAACATTTTAGATACTGTAATACAGTATCATGTATATATAACTGTGAAAAATTCTTAATTTTACCATGAATTGCTTTTTTTCCTGAATTTCAAAAGGTTGGATGACTTTTTCGAAATTTAGATCTCAATTTCGAAAATATTGCAATAAATCAATAAAATTCACATAGCTTCAAAAGCATATATAAATAAAACTTGCGCAGTAATTTATGCTATAAATAAAAAATTTGCAAAAAAAGTAAATTTTGACCAAAAACAACAATTATGCATTAAAACACATTTCTTTTTTGTGCAATATATTTCTTTAAAGTTCATTTATAAGTTGGAAAGAACTAAAAATTAATAAATCAAGTAAAATCACAAGTAAACAATCATACCCATTGAAAGATGATATACTGACTTATTTGTGATTGTTGAAATTATTCGTACAAAGCGTGCTAATTTTTTTTTTCATTTTTACACAAAAAAAAAAAAAAAAGAAAAAAAAACATTTTGCAGTTCACAGAAAAAAGTCCATAAAAAATTTTACCGACAAATTGTATAAAAATATAGAAATAAAAATGAAAAACTATAACAAAAATGCATGGAACTTAGTGAAAAAAGCTTTTAGAACTTTGATTAAATTTCTAACCTTTTAAAAAAGGGTTTCGAAAACAAAAAATTTACCATTGTTAGTTGGATAATTAAGTTTGAAGTCGGATAATATCAATGATAAAAATTGACGATTACCACTATTAAAAAAAGAAACAACTTCTATATGACAAAATTTGCTTTCCTTCTGTACCTATCTCTCTTTCTCTTCTGTTTCTCTCAGTGACTTGTTAACCAGTTTTCAATTGATTTCAAAATCTTTAGTTGAGGAAAAAATCAATAAAACATTGTTGAACTCGTGACATTCTACAATACTTTTCATATTACTTCATGGAAATCATTTTAATATTACCAACAATATGAATCATACTTAAAAATTGATTTCAAAATTTTTGAATGAAATTCGAACAAAAAATTTGCTGAGTCATACAAAGGAACTATTCGAACCATATCATATGCTTCATCAAAAAAGTAATTGGATTACATTTTATCAGAAAGTATCAATTGTTATCAGCAGTATATTTTGCTTACTTCGTTACTTTCTGCTTTTGTTTTTCGCTTAGAATGGTAACATTTCATCTACATATTAAATTAATGTTCGGAAAAATGATATGAA
>JABVXV010000562.1:0-26522 GCA_013365325.1 Dipetalonema caudispina | reverse complement strand
CTATATCAGTTTGATATAAATAACATTCAGTGAATATAGCTTTTATTATTTAATTACAAGTAGTTTTAACTGCGATACATTTTTTGGTTTACATATCCTTTCCCTTGAACTGACAAACTTGCCAACTAAATCTTGGAATTTTGAAACTAAGACTTGAAAATTTAGTAAAGTCAGCAGCCCGAGAATTATATAGTTTCAACTTCAGGTAGGATATGGAGGTATTTTCTTGCTTTAGTCTCTTATGTATCTTACCTTACTTTTATTTTTTTTATTGTATCTTAGGCTTTTCACCCGTATGTATCCGTACATGTTGCTTCAGATGGGAGGGCCAATTGAATTTTAAACCGCATACATCACATCTTAATGGTGTCATCACTTTGTGATTTTGCAGGTCTTCATTTGATACCTGAAATAACACGAAATGATTCATTTTATGTTCCATGCTTTCCTGAAATTTTTGAATAGTAATAATCGAAGATATCATTGTACAATGTTTGTGGTAGTAACACTTCGCCACCATTTGCTTTTGTTGTATTTTAGGAGCACCTCGATGAAATGCGGTAACAGTTTGAAAAAGAGTGTAAATTCTGCTATTTTGTGCTGATGATTTGAGATAAAACTACTGACAGATTAATTTCATAAGAATGATTCCGGAATTTAATATATAATAAGCTTCCTGTGTTGTCTACAAGGTGTGATCGCAAAGCATCGATTAGTTCAGAAGTAACTAATCAATGAAAAAGCGGTAATTCTGCTGATTTTTCTTCTGTTTTCTCCTTAGCAAAGACAAAAGATTTACTTACCGTTGTTTGTGCGACAGATAATGGCAAAACAATAAGTGCAAAATAATGTGACAGTAGCATACTGATTCGGGGACAATTTCCAGCGATGTATGGTTATGTTGAAGTTATGGAATTTAACGCAGGAATTGTTGTGAAACTTTTTCTTTGGGTTTTGTTGAGGAGGATTTGAATAGGCGCACTCGAAGTGTGTTGAAGGCTTATTTTTAGGAGAGGTTTATTGTAGATATCGTAACACAAATTGACAGAACCAACAACACGTGGTAAGAAATCCTTGATTTGAAACCAACAACACGTGGTAAGAAATCCTTGGTTTGACTCACTCTGTCGCGAAAGTTGTGAAAAACAAAACTGGCTAGGTCCCCCGGTAGACCGTTTAAATAGGTCCCGAGGTAGACCGGTTAAATAGGTCAATAAGTTAGCGGGAGTGGTACAACAGGAAGCATTGATCTAACTTTGGCGTAAATATATAACACAAAAAATATAAAGGACAATATCTACAATCTTATGTATATGAAACAAAGGACATACATTATTGAAACATGTAAACAAAGGTCAATACATTGTTTGGGTTTGGAGTTGACCTTAGGACATAATAACAAAGACGTATCGTAACAAATGACAAATAATCTCATCCAAGATAAAAATGAGTGTAAGTTGAAGAATTTTGTTAACAATGGGATAATTGGTTCAAACAGTAATTAATTAATTTATAAGAGATATACTATTTCATCCTTCGCGAAGTTTATTCGAATAACTTTCGCGACAGTTAGGATAAATTAGATTAACATTTGCACAGGTTACATCTTACTAAAATGAGGGATGGAAAAAGTATATTCAATTTTTTTCATCTTTTTTTTTTTTTTTCTTTTCATTTTCTAATATAATAGCAACACTCAATTTCCTTTGTTTCTAACAAAAAAGACGTTAAATTTCAGATTAGATAACAATTTAAAGTATCAATTGGATCGATAATTAGATCATAGAAGTTATTATTCAGATTGAAAAAAAAAGAAATTTAAATTGAAAAATTTACGACTATATATTGTTACTATTATTAGGATATATTTATGAATTTGTTTACTATCAATAAATGTTATTCTGTTATCGTTATATGTTTTCATAGAAGAAATTTGTTTACTTTTGAATATAAATGAATAAAAGTAATATTCATTTTACCTACTCAACAAAGCACGACATTTTTGCTTTATATCGTGCCAATAATAAAATGAAAATTTCACTGTTTGTTTATGTTTTAGTTTTGTAATCATTTTGATTAATCAGTTAGTTAGAAGATAGATAATGTTAAATATTTCGAGAATAGTTTATTAGATAAAAAAGTATTTTAATAAAGTGAAATAGAAGGAGATTTGGTTGTATTTTTTGCGATATCATTCAAAGTTTTGTCAAGTAGCAATTAGGAATGTTAAATTTTTGGGAATTATTCATTATATTTTTAGTATTAAAAAATTTAACGAATAAATTAAACCTTAAAACTTACTAGATGTTTACATTTTATTTGTTTAAGGAATGTTAAATTTCTGGGAATTATTTATTATATTTTTAATATTAAAAAATTTAACGAATAAATTAAATCTTAAAATTTACTAAATGTTTGCATTTTATTTGTTTAACTTCTTCCAAGTTTTTCTATAGAAGAACATAAATTTAATTCGATGAGAGATAAAAAGAATGTATAGATTAATAAAAGGTGAAATTATTTCTGATAAGCTAATAGATCTTAATGATTGATAACATTCCTACAACTAATGCTAATCTATCATGAATGATAAATGAATTAATTTTCGGTATTATTATACAATGATAATACTATTACTGATTAAAATATTATTTGTTAAAAGTGTTGTATCGATGATATGTCCTGATAGTTATGATGGTAACGAATTTCATAGCTTACTTTATGGATTAAGCTATGGTACTATGGTACAAATGTAAGTAATATCTTTACTTCTATTTATCATTTCTATACCTGTATACTTTTGAATTTTTTGTTTTTATTTTTCAACAAATATTTATATTAATTACTAAAATTCAATTAAACATATTTGAAAATGATAATATTTTGACAAAGTATTTCAAATGTAATTATGTTTGAAAATTTTTCTTTTTTTTTACTTTTTTTTTTAAAATATAAAAAAGGTTTATGTGTATGTGTGTAAATTTCAAATATTTTATTTCAGATGTCCACCTGATAGTTTCTTTTTCTCATATATATGTTGTGATTACGAAGCATATTTCGAATGTTGTATAAGATTCGAATTATGGTTTATGTAAGTTTCTCATAATATGTTAAAATTTAAATTTTTAATTGAATAGTCAACTAATGCTTCTGAATTTTTTTTTTTAAGTTTTTCGATAAATATTTATGTTAATTACTAAAAAAATTTTTAAATTTAGTTAAATTTTTGCAGAATATTGATGATTATAATGTTAGTTTCGATCTTTTTTTGCTGCTTCTGTTTCCTGTTTGCAATCATTCTATACGTAAGACGAAAAATGGAAACGTGATAAGTATTTTAATTGATGAATAAAAAATACACCTTACTTTATTATTTCTTTAATTAACAAATGTTATTTTACCGTAGCAATAGAATTAATTTGTTTATTTTCATTTATTTTTTAATTTATTTCTTATTGTAAATATGACAATCAAATTTGAAATGAAAAGAAAATGATAAATGGAAACAAAAATGAAATCTTTATATTCTGTTAAAAAAATAGCTTTTAATATATTCCTTCTTATTTTTCTAATTTTTTTTTTTTTTTTCATTTCTAAAATATTTCACTAAAATTTTTTGACACATAAATTTATATTAGTTTGAAAGCTAAATAATAAATCAAGTTCGAAATGAAAAGAAAACGACATGAATTAATCAAAAAGAAGCCGCAACATTTTTTCAATTTTTAAATTTTTATTTATTTCCATTTCTCATTGTTTGCCTCAACTTTAATTCTTTTCTTTTTTTCTAATTTTTAAAAGATTTCATTAATTTATGTTTAGTATATACTGGAAAATATAAATGATATTATCCGTAATTCAATGTATTAAGCTCATCAAAAAAACTCCGTCATGTGTTGATAGCATTATCACTTCCTTCTCTCTCTCTCTCTCCCCCTCTCTTTCTCTACCTCTCCCTTTTTCCTCTCTTTTTGCCTATTTTCACATCCTAATTGGTTTAAAATAAAAATAAAAATATTTTCTTAAGAATTGATTTTTTAATTTAAAAATTTTCACACACAGAAATATGAACATATTCTATTTTAACTTTGTTGAATTTTTTTTCTTTTTTTTTTTTTTGCACATCAAATAATTGATTTTTGAAATTATGCTAACATTTGTTTCAGAAACTACAAAAAAAAAAAAAATAAAAAAAAAATAAAAATTAGGAATATCATATCATTAGCTAACATTAAGTTTTTTTTTTTTTTGAAGGGCTATTATTTGAAATTATTTCAATTTAGCTATTCACAAATATAATTATTTCCAATCTACTTAATTCTATACATATATATATATATAGTCATTTTAGTTTAACTAATTATACTCATTAATTAAATGAAATAATTAGATACAGTATTATACCATATCATTGGAATAATTATTATTTCATTTTTTTTATTTTTATTTATCACAAAATTTAGTTAAGAAAGAATGTAATAAGTTTGTTATGAAAATCTTAACAAATTACATCATTTTACCTTCCTCTTTTTATTTTTTTTTTTTTGTTAACCTTTTTTTCATTCCAACTGTTTAGTTCAACATTCTTCTTAACTCATTTGAACCAAAACTTAACAACTTAGTGTTTAGCAATAATAATTCAAATAGCACATTTCATTCAGTGTACTTTTTACATTTCAAACTAAACGTTTTGCTTGAAATTTTTTCTGTATAAATTATTTTCACTTTCATTTCATTCTTTTTCATTATCATTGAAAAAATTTGTGTCATAAAATACACCATTATTCTCTCTTCCTTTCCTCTCCCTCTCTCTTTCTCTCTCTCTTTCCTTTCCTTCCAGTTTATTAATAAGCGTTGTTCATTGCTTATTTATTCGCTTATGTTGGAAAAATTTTTCTGAAACTTTTCTGTGAAGAAATTTATCAAATCGAAGAAATATGCCTAAATCGATATTAATACCACATCATTCATTTGCTTCATCTACTTCATCCGGATCCGAAATTGATTATATACAAAATATCAAAGCAATGTTGGAGAAATCATCTACTCAGGTTTGTTTTAATTCATTTACTACTTAATTAGTTAACTTATTTGATTTATTTATTAATGGAATTAAATTGAAAATAGTAGGAACAATCATTAAAACATGTATTAATTTAGCTGTAATAACAATGAATACAATTATTATACCTGAATAGTTTCAATTTTTAATAATTCTTCTCTAAATTCTTATTTTTATTTTTAAATTTAAATTTGAAGAATTGAAATGTACTATTTTTTTTTTTCACTCATCTCTTTACATTCATTTAAAATGTTTGAAAAATAGAATAGATCATAATGATCCATATATTTTTTTTTCTTTTTGAACTTCTTTATAAATATAAATTTAACTTATACAATCATTGAATTCATAGAACAAAAAAAAAAAAACAAATTAATAATTCTTTTAATAATTTGTTAATTTTATAAAAATTTTTTAGATATCACGTGATGGTAATTCACAACTGCAACGTCTCATAAATAATATCGATAATCCCGAGAAAACGAAACCAATGAAAGCGGTATCATTGGGTGAATTAAATACTGTTGATTTATACTTTATCATTGTTTCAATTTTGGAAAGGCGAATAATTACATGTGAAGAACAAAATGATGCTCTAAAGAAATCATTGAAAAAAGCATTACGAAGAATTGATGAATTGGAAGATTTAATTGGAAATACAAAAACAACAAAAGAAAATGGAAAAATGTTGGCACATTCGAAATCATTCATTTCCTAAAATTTTTCATCTATAATTTAATTTAGAATTAACATCATTTATTCACTCCAAAATCAATTCCGCTCTTTTATTAGCAAAAATTTTAAAGTCTTAAATGAAAATTTTTTCAAACAGAAATGTTTCTTCGTTTTATTATATTCAATTTCTTTTTTTTTCCCTCTTTATTTTGTAATTTTTTTCTTTTTGCATATGTAAATTTGAAACTTTGCTTAAATGAGATTAGATCATATATCATTTTGCTTCTTTTTTTTTTTGATATGAAATTATTATCACAAATATTATTGATTACCGTTTCATACAATAATTTTGTTTTTTCTCCTCTGAAATTTTATGGAATTTTTTTTTATTTATTGAAAATATTTCACTCAATTTTTGGTATTGAGTAATGGCTTTTAATGATAAGAAAAAGTAATGTCATTTTGTTTGCTAAAAAAAATATAAACAAATCTATTTTTAGCATCAAACCATTCTTAGATAAGTACAATCTTAAATAAAATCAAATTTTTCCGACTACTAGTAGCTTTTGAATTAATTCAAATTAATTGCATAATTAAAACCTATTCAAATCCTTTTCTTTTCCCCTCTTAGTTTATCGGTTAAATATATTCATTATATTCGTGTAAATTATCTTCAACATTAGCTAATAGTTGGCGAGAAATAAATTTCATATATTTTGAAACTGTTCCTCAACATTGCAATCATTAATAATAATAGTAATAATAATACTAATTAATAATTATAATAATAATAATAAGAAGAAGAAATGTTTGATCGATTAAAATTTGATAGCAAATATGAAATCATTGAAATGAATGATCGATTATCATATGTATGCAAATATATGATAAGTTATGTGTAGTAAGGTTCAATCATATTAAATTTAAAATGACAATTTTTTTTTTTCTTTCTTGCAATTTCATAGCAAAGTATATGATGGAAAAATTTAAAAAATTAAGCTGCATATTTAAAAAAAGGGGGAAAAAATTAGCATATCTTTTTTGTCCAACAAAATTTTTGATAATATGATAAATAAACGATTAATAATTGTTTAACATTTTTTTGTAATTGGTTATATTGATAGATTATTTCAATAATATTGATAATTTTGCTTAGTTGAAATTAAACTAACTTCACAAAATTAACTTTTGTTAGAAGAAAGAGTGTCAATTTAGATTAATCCTTTTTTCTTTCTAAACATAAAAAGTTTGAAAATTGATGAGTTGATATTGCTGCTAAGAGGAAAAGAAATGTGAAACAGATGTGCTGGAAAACAGTTGTCTTTTCATTTCAACGGTGCTGAATTTTTAAACCGGATATTGTAAATTTCTTAAAAAGATGCTTTTTTTTTTTTTTTTTTTTTTTTTTTTTTCTTTGCAGTAAATTGCAAAATTTTACTCTTATTGTTAGAAAATTAATGTCATCAATTAGTGACCTCTAATTAGCTATCGTTAAAATGCTATCTATAATCGATATTTCGAAGAGTATTAAGAAATTTCCTAATCTTTCAAGATTTTTAAAATTTTTTTTAAGATGGGAAAAAAAAAATGGAATTTTTATGCTTCTTTCAAATGTTAACAATATCATTAGGATATTTTCTACTAATTTTAATTGCTTCATATGTTATTGATTGCTGTTAATTATTATCGTATCAGAGAAAGAAATGAAGTATTTTGAAATTTTTTTTTTTTTCAAATTGAATGATTACAATTATATCAGACAAGATTTTAAAAAAAAAAAAAAAAAAAAAAAAAAAAACTATCATTATTGTTAGTTCGATAGATAAGATATCATTGTGGGTATTTATGAATTTAATGATAAATTCGTATTATTCAGTTTTTTTGCATGATATATTGTATAATTGTACGTAAATATATATCTTTTTGTAAAGCTATTTCATAGAATTGTTAACGATAAAATTTAAATATAATTGTAATTCAATTTATTTTCTGTTCAGTTTCCAAGGAAAAAAAAAAAAAAAAAAGGAAAGAAAGAAAAAAAGCAATGAATCTTACACTGTTCAAAATGAATCAATGTCTTATCATTCCCAAACATAAAATATCACTGCGAAGTGAATTGATAAGGAAATATCGAAGTAATAAATTTAACAAAGAAATTTTTTTGGGGGTTAAATAAGAAAGGTCATGTTTCGTTTGAAAGATTAATGTTAATGTTATTTATCTTTTCCAACATTTCCAACATTGATGTAACGAATGAAAGTGCATTTGATAGTTATGGAATAAATTTTGAAGATATGTTTAAGATCAGCATATGGTATTATTTCACTATTCAAATTATATTCTTTTTAAATTTGAAATGAAAATTGAATATTTTTTTTTTGCATTGTTTCATTACACATTAAATAATAATGCTAAAATTTTTATTCACAATGTAAATTTCAGCAAAAAAAAAAAAAAAAAAAAAGAAAAAAATAATATAAACAATTATTAAATGAAGAAAAAAATATTTGATGTGAAACAAAATGGCAGCAACTAATGCAAAAATTTTTTGTAACATTTTGTTGTTAAACAAAAAGCATTAAAATATTGATTATTGATAAGATAAAAGAGGAAAGATAATTCAAAATTGTATGAAAATGGATTGAACGGTGAAAGAATTGAATTCAGATCAATGGGAAGGAACCAGATCAATGGATAGCGGAAGAAATGAGAAGATCAATTAAAGGTTACTGATATTCCTAATAACATAATTAAATAAATTTAATCAAACAATTGAAACATTAATCTTAAAAGGGGAACATTTATTTCCATTCTTTAGAAGTATGCTAGTTTTAAAAGGAAATTGAGAATTAAAAAATAAAAGAATTGGGTGAAATTTTATCCAAAATTTTTCATTTTTATTTTTACACTTACGTTACAATTAAGTAATCTATATTAAAAGATAAAATTAATAAATTATTATATGTAATAATTATGTATATATAATCAACAAATTCAGTTCAATTCTTTTTGTTATCAATCAAAATTGAGAGCATTTAGAAAAATGGTTCCTTCCCCTTTTTTTTTTTCTCTCAATACTTTTTTTTTTAATTTTCTTTTTTTTTTTTTTTTTTTTTCCAAAAAGAAAAAAAAAAAGTAGTAAACAAAAAATAGGAAAACAATTCATATTAGAAAAAAAATTAGAATAAATCAAATGAAAGGAAATAATATTTACATGAATTAAAAAAAAAAAAAAAAAAAAAAAAAAAAAAAAAACGAAATTACTTTCTTTCATTTCAATAGTCATATTGAAAGCTTTTGCAAAAGATGTGAAAAATAAACAGACGAAAATTTTTAAGGAATGAAAAATTTATTTTGGCATTTACACCTAATATACCATTCATTTTTTTGGTGTAATCAGAATATAATTTAAAAGGGAGAGATAGAAAGAGACAAAGAGGGAGAGAGAGAAAGAGAGAGGAGGAAATGGGGCAAAAAAACTATTGGCCAATGTTAAATTGAGCTAAATAAGCTTAAAAAAAAACAAAAAAATCTTTGAAGATCGAAAACCTAAAATTTAAGGCTTGAATAAATGTGCAAAATTTACAATCATATAATCATAATGAAAAATTTGATAAAGTAAAACAATTGTAGTTTATTATTTTTATCCTAAAAAAAAAAAGGAAATAATTTGGCCAATCATATTTTAATGGCATAATTTCAGATGATTTGAATAAAAATTTTATCAAATCATCATAAAAAAAAAAAAAAGAAAGAGAAAAAAAAAAAATAATAAGAAAATGAAAGAACGATCGGTCCTACGATGAAAGGAAAAATTTGAAGAATAGTAATATAACATAAAAAAGCATCAAATTTCTATTGAAAAAGAAAAAGATTTCAATTTCGCAAGAAAAAAAAAAAATTTTCAGAAACAAAACTATTCAGTATAATACATAATTTCATCGATCTTAAATCTTTCTAGCAAAAAAAAAAAAAAAAAAAAAAAACAAACCCTTTTTAATTTACCCTTACTCTCTTAAAAGAATATTTGGCTCTGTAAGAAATTAGCTAATAAAATGGATAAATTCATGATAATATTAACATCATCATCATCATCATCATAATTATAATCATAATCATAACCATGACAATGATAATAATAATAATAGTGGTAATAATAGTAATAACAATGATAATAATAATAGTAAAATGATTCTGTTAGAAGGAAAATATATTATTGTTAATTATTGAAGCTATAAAAATTTTTATACATATTGATTTGCATTATTTATAAAATTCTTTTAATGGACCGAAAGAAGGTGAGAGAAAGGGAAGAAGAGGGTGAGAGAAGGAAAGAAAAAATGAAAAAGCACAAAACTAAGAAATAGCAACAAATGAGTAAATTGAATAGTTAAACAAGAATTGATAATTAATATTGATGAGAAAAAAAATTATGTTGTAAATTATTTTGCTAAAATTGATACAACAATAAAAATGAAAAAAAAAAAAAGGAAGGAAATGTTAGGAGAAAAAAAAAAGTTGAAATAAAGCAAATCTGAGAGATTATATAGCAAAAAAAAAAACGATAATACATCATAATAATTTCTATCATTAACAATATTTCATCGATAAAAGATTTGAAATAAAGCAAATTTTAGAAGATAGTTTTTAGCAATCAACCAATCAATCAATAATCATTCATACAATTACAATAGCTTCCAGTATTCAAAATATTTAATTCATCATCGCTGAAATGTTGAAATAGCCCTAATTTGTTAATGAAAATAACAGATAGTCATAAGATCGTACAACAGCGACATATGGCTCTTCGGGTCGGTTGTGTTGATGTTGGTGGCGTAGCAGGTGCAAAATATGCGTGTACTTCCACGTCTGGTTTAAAATTCTGCAAAAAAAAAAGAAAAAATAAAATAAAAAGAAAGAAGTGTTGTAATTAAATAAATAAGCAATATCTATTAATATATTTGATATTATTAAAGGAGAACATTGAAGGATTAAACAATATTATAAGTTATTTTCAATTATCATAAAATGAAAGATATATTTTGATCTGTAGTTTAAACTATATATGAAAGTTGTAAATTCAAAGAAATTTGGGGAAAAAAAAAAAACGAAAAGAAATGAACTATCGATTCGAAAATTCTGAACAAAGTAAAATAGTAACGGAAGGATTTTGAATATTTTAATAAAAAGGACTAATCTGTTGATCTTTAAATTTTAGAATATCAAAATCAATCAAAGTTTTGGGATCATAATAGGTAAATCAGTTTTTTTTTTTTTTTTTAGAACATTTCTATGATTGCCTTTTAATTGTAAATGATACCTTAAAGCGTTTAATAGCATCTTTGGTAATATTTTGACAATCGTATAAATCAACTCGTTGTAAGGTCCGCACTTGTCTCATATAATCTAGGCTAATATCTGTGATTTGTGGACAATTATCCAATTCTAACACTTGCATTCGATCTTTTAAGTGATAATTCAAGCAAAGTTGTCGTAAACCCGCATCGGTGATAAGTTCACAATGTGAAAGACTCTTTAAAAATACAAATGTTAAATTATAAAATGAAATTAAAATTTATCATAGATGAAAAAAAAAGTAGTATTAAGCAATAAAAAAGATTTAATAAGTTGCATATTTTTGTTAGCATTATCTATTAAAATTATCACTAATAGTATTACTGAAATAATCGTCCATTTTTTTCTTCCGAAACAAATCATTTTTCATTTCCATTTTTTATTTATCACTATTAGATAAAACTATCAAAGAGATTTAAATTACTTTAGGTGCAATTACTCTACTAGAAAGTTAAAGTTTAAAGTCAATTTTTATAATGAATATGGAAAATTTTAATATTTTTCAATTAACAAAAATATATTTAAATTATAACATTAATACGATATTAGAGTTTTTATGAAGTATTCAAGTAAATGTATATTCTTACCAAATTAAGAAGACATGGGCAACCTTTACTGAAATTATCCAATGTAATATCAGTTAATAACGAGCAATCTTCCAAATCCATCCTTTCTAATTCGTGGCAATTTTTGGCTAAAATACCGAAACCATGATCTGTTAATAGGGAACAACCGGAGAGTTCGAGATCCCTAAAAGATATTGTTCATCAAAGTAATTGTAAATTATGAGGAAAAAAAAAGAAAGAAAAGATTAAAAATTTGTTTGCAAAAAATAAATTTTTATAATTCGAGAAAAAACAAAAAATAAAATGTGATATCTGTATCAACATAAATTTTACTAAAAATGAACATAAATTTAGAAAAACAAAAATTTGACTATTTTGAATCTTTTATATTCTATGAATTTAAAAATTAAAAAAGCTTGAAAATTAAGGTTTATAAATTTAAAACCAGTTAAATAACCAAATATTTTGCAAATGACAGTAAGGAGATTAGAATTATTTCAAAATCAAAAAAAACCAGATGGATATTTTATTTCTTTTGAAAAAGTTGAAATTAATATAACTTACTTTAACCTATGACATCCATTAGCAAGAGAGATAAGTGCCCTGTCGGTAACTTGAGTACAAGAAGATAAGCATAGATATTCCAATTGTGAGCAACCAGCTGCGAGATCAGCTACCGTATCATCAGTAATAAAACATCCAAGTAAATTGACTGTTCGTAGCTCACAACAAAAATTTCGCATTTCCGCAAAAATATTTTCTGTCAACTGAAAATTTAAAATTTGAAAATTTGAAAGAAGTCTATTTAATATTATGCTTTCTATGTTAATTTTTTATTGTTTCCTTTGGAAATTTGTTAGAATGCAAAATTTTGTTAATTTCTAACGTTTTAAATTGAATTGGAAACATTTTCTTCTTTATACTTCATCTCTCTTCGCATCCCAAATATTAAATTTCAATAATTTCATTATTGATGAATTCATTACCAACAAATTAAGTCTATGCTACTTCTAGCAGTTATTTTGATCATTTCACCATCACTTATATTTTCTTTTATTTTGCATGCGAAAATAAATTTTGCAACCAAAAGCTCATTCAGATTTATTGATGTAAATCAATTAATCAAATATCAAAATTAATTTAAATTAGCCTTCTTTTTTTTTTAATTCTCATTTCCTTTGCAGTTCATTTTCGTTTCTTTTTTTTCATTTCTAATTTATATCAAAATTTTATTATTAATTTCCGAGAACATTACAAAAAGTTACGAAAAAGAAAAATCAACCTTTGGCTTTTGATTGCTTTTTTTTTTTTTTTCTTGCACAATAATTAAATTTAATTGATGGATAGTTGGAAAGTATCGGAAAAAATTTCATTTTCCTCCTAATGCTATATTATCAATTTAGAATTTCTAGGAATTTCGAAGAAAAAAAAAAGTTTTAAATAAATTAAATAACTTACACCTTCACAACCACGACAGATAAGAGTGCTTAACTTTGGACAATTTTGTAGCACTGCTTGCACTCCACGATTTTGCACATTTTCACACCAACTGATATTTAAATATTCCAAATTTTTACATCCTTCACTGTAATTAATAATTTATAATAATAAATTACTCACTTTCATTTTCTTTTTCTCATAACTATTTAAGTTATTTTGTTTTAAATTTAAATCATTTAGTCATTTTGATAAAATGCTTATTGCTAAGTCATTTTGCTTTTGAAAATTTAACTTGAAAATTTTTTTTTTTAATTTATTGCAAAAAATTTACTGTAATTTTATTGCTTTGCTAAAGATTTATTGAAATTTTATTACCTTGTACAAATGATTTTATTTTTTAAACTAATTATCATTAAAATGAAATAATTTGCAATTTTACTAATCATATATAACATATGAATGTTTTTTTTTTTTAATTTCATTTTTTTTTTTTCTTGTTTAAAATTTAATAATGTCTATAAGATAAATCTACCTGACTGCCCTGAGAGATTTATCGGTTATTGCAGTGCAATTCTCGAGATCCAACCATACTAATCGATGACAATTCCTTCCCAAATATTCGCATGTACTATAAAATAATATAATGAAAAGATTTCTTAATTTTTTTCCTTCTGAATTATGAAAAAAAAAATAATTCTTATAGCTTTTTTCTTTTTTTTTTTTATTGATAAAATAATTCTTTAAATATGCATCTACTCTCATTTGTAAAATTAAATTTTAAAAGCTTTTCGAAAATATTTTCGGTATATTTGATAAATTTAAAATCTTTCTTTTTTACTTTAATAATTTCTAAGTCCAAACTTGACAGGATTACTGAAATGTTACAGTTTTTTTTTTTTTTTTCACTAAATAAATTTTTTTTTTTTTTTTCTCACTCATTAATTTAATGTGAAATTTAAATGATCAGAAAAAAAAAAAGAAAAAGAGAATCAAAACCAAATGTAAAAATGAAGGACAAAAAGTTCGATTAAACTTTCCGTATAATGATGGAATTTTTTTTTTTTTTTTCCGAAGGACGGACATAAAAAAATTTGCTATTATTGTCCATTCGCTATATTTCATAGCTTTTTTTTTTTTTTTTTTTTTCAAAATTATGTAATGATTGAATTTAAATTTCTATTTTTCATTTTAAATTTTAAAATAGAAAAATCAACGAATTAATAACATTAGCATTATTTATTTATTATTTTATCACTTTCTTTTTTATCTTTCTTAAAATTATTTAATAATTGAATTTAAATTTTTATTTGTTATTTTAAATTGTAAAATGTGAAAACTTACGAATCGGTAACACGTTTACATTTGTACAATGAAAGATGCTCAATATTTGGACATTTTAGCGTAAATGATCGTAAAGCATTTTCTTGTACATTTTCACATCCACGTAAGCTTAATTTTTTCAAAAAACCACCACATCTTTTTGCTAAATTTTCCACTACTGGTGCCTGAAGTATTAACATTGTTATGATAAAAAAAAAAAAAGGATAAAAATTATAAATTGTAAATTAATTTTTGGTAAATTAAACATTTTATAAGAAAAAAAAAAATTATAAATTGTCACTTTTTTTTCATTTCTAATCAATAATTATTGACATGTCATTGGAATAGTTTGCAGTTTGCTTAGAATGCTTAATAGTTTTGAGTTAATTGAATTTTACTGTGAAATACTTTTTCCAAAATGCTTTTCCATTTTAACTAGTATTGCACATTCATTTGAAGATAGCTAAATTTCATTTATTCATTTAACATTTTGTCTGTAAAAATTTTTTAGGAGGATGGTGAAATTAAAAAAAAAAAAAAAAAAAAAAGATGTCCTTTAAATCTTCCATCATCAACGTCTGTTGATTGCGTTTATTTATAATGATATTTAATTTAGGAAGTTTATTTTGATAGGAGAAAAAAACGATTTCAATATTTTAAAAAAAAAAAAAAAAAAAAAAAAAAAACTAATTAATATTCAGTGATTAATGTTAGAGAAAGAAGAGAGAAATTAACACAATTAATGATAAATAATTTCATTTGAACAATTTATTTATTTTAATTATCATTTTTTAGTTTTAAATTTACACTTTGTTTATTGAAAGATAAAATGAAATGTGATTTGAAGGAAGGAATTGAGAGAAGAGATAAATTATTGGAATATAAATGAATGAATGAATGAATAATTATAGATTGTATGGGATAATTGAAATTATGTGCAGTAAATCTGAAGTATTCAAAATCATGCTGTCATGCGATGTATTTGCATACTATGTCGATTTATTCAAAACTTGTAGCAAAATTGAATAATTACCATTGGCAATAACATTTCTACTTATTTAATGCATCTATGCAATTGAAGTAATAAACTTGATTAAACTGATGTATAACTCATCATTGTACCACTCAAATAATGATAATAATAATAATAGTAATAGCTGTGATGACAATAATAATAACAACAATAATAATAATAACAATTAACAATAACAATAATAGCAATAGTAAATAACAATAATAAATAATATTGATAATAATAATAATAATGATGATAATAATAATAATAATAATAATAATAATAATAATAATAATAATAATAATAATAATAATAATAATAATAATAATAATAATAATGATAATAATAATGATAATAATAATAATGATAATGATAATGATAACAATAATAATAAATAATAATCATAATAATAGTAATAATAAACGATAATAATAATAAATAATAATAATTATAATAGTAATAAATAATAATAATAATAAATAATAATAATTATAATAATAATAATAACAGCGCAGAAGACAGATAATAGAAATTGTTTCATTAACTTTCTATAATAAATTTCAGGAATAGTACTACCAGAAAATATTGACCTGAAATATCCGCCAAACGAATGGTAGCATATAATGGTAATAATAGTATTTGTAAGAATAGTCTTACATTTTCTCAATTCTTTCTCTTTTTCTAATATTTGACCTTATTTTATTTGTGTTATTTCATTTAGTAAAATATCTTTTTAAAATTTTTGTTAATTGTAAGTTAGAATATATGATGAATAAAATTTGAAAATTTATGATTTTAAAATATTGAATTAAGTTGTACCAATTTGAGATAATTATTTTTAAGAATAACAATAATACGAATTAGATTAGTGATAATTGATAAGCAAATATTAAGATTGCTTACTTTGATATCTTTTTGAAATTGAAAGAGATCAACTTGTTGCCAATTGCTACCATCAAGCGCTAAAAGATTCCAATGACGACATGTTTGAGCACATCGACATAATGATGTAATATCCAAAAATGAAAAGATCCTGAAAAATACGAAATTTTAAAGATTTTAAAATGAATGTGAAGTAATTTAAGCATTTTTTTAAAAAAATAAATCAATGATCAGATGGTATTTATTTTGGTATTTCTCATTAGAAATTTCCCAGAAAACTTTCAAGGTTCCTTGAAGGTAATGGTTGGATAATGAAAATTAAATAAAAAAAAAAAAAAGACAAAATAATTTCTTTCTTTCCCATACATTGTTTTTTTTATTTACAAATTTTTGAATTGAATTTTAAATATGATAACAATTATGAAAAAATCCTATAGAAGTATATAATGATAAATGTTAAATTTAAATGAAAAAAAAAAAACATATTAATTAATGTCAAAGAGGAAAGGAAATATTTTTACCTAAGAATGAGTTCTTTCGGTAGAATACGATTGATGAGCGGTTGATCGGATTGAGCAGGTAGCAGAGTTGTTATTAAGTACATCTGCAACAATTTTCAAAATTATTTATTCAAATGTAAATTGAAAAAAATTTAAATATTTTCAAAGAATATAAATTTTAAGTCTGATTTTTAGGAAAATTATGAAATTAATAAATTTTCAGGGCAAGAAATACATACCGAAATAAGACTTGCCAATTTCATTAATGACAATTTTAACATTCTTTTAAAATACCGAAAAAATTTTTAATTTAAATATTCCTAAAACTCTTTTCATATGTTTAACGGTAATCATATTATGAAAGAAAATAAGTGTTAACGATGATGAATTTCCATCGAAAAAAGATTTTCTATAATAAAAATAATTTTTATGATAAAAATTTTTCTATTGTCAAATCTTCCACTTTTGCAGACCTTAAAATTTCATCTCAGAACAAAAAAAATTACGAGTAAAAGAAAAAAAAAAAGAAAAAAACCAGCCTAACTAATGAAAATAGGTCAAGGATAGTTAACAATATCATATCATCTATTTGAGAAAATTTTAAAAATACATCATCATTTTTTAAGCGTAATAAACTAATTCAATTTAAAACCAGAATTAAACTTACAATATCATAAATCAACTATTCTCATAATCATTATTTTATCTTTATTTCTTCAACGATGATTATTATATCAGTTGAAATAATTGTTTAAAAGATATTTATTTCAATGAATGAGTATAATTAACGGATTATTTTATGATGTTTAAAAAGATGTGAGAAAATGATGGGAGATTAGAACGAAGAATATTTTCAATGATGACAAATTTGAATGAATAAATTTTTCCGATTGCTATGATATCATTTAGTTTAGGTTTAAGTAAAGAAAGGGAAGATTCATCAAGTAATATGAATAGAATGAAGTGACAGTTGGCTTTTCAAATAAAGCTAATTTTTTGCTTTTAACCAATAATTGATGATATATCAGAGTGAACTTGAGAATATATAAAATGAAATTAAAAGACAAGAGTAGTTCGCTTTTTCTTTTCTTTTTTTCTTTTAGAAAAAAAAAAACCAAAGGTTACAAAGTGAAAATTCTTTCGATGATAAAAGCTAAGATATTTTAGCAACAGCAGAAAAAAAGAAAAAAAAAAAAAAAGATTTCTTTTTTTAATCCTTACATGACTTTTTTATGTTTGGAAATGGAATTTTTTTTTTTTTTACGATAATTAAATTGTGAAATATGATGATAAACTTTTTTTTTATCGTATATAGCAATAATTTATGCAATATTTTATGGTTGAAATTTGCAAAAAAAATTTATTTCAATAATATTATGGAATAAAAGAAGAAAATTTCTGAATTCAAATATTATAATAATTTAATAATTTTCATCTAATTTCTTAATAAATTTTTACAATTTATTATCTAATCATAAATTAACTATTAAGATGAAAATTTATTAATTTTCATTTTTTTTTTTTTACCTTTTTTTCCCCTTCCTTTTAATAATCTGAAAATTTTTTTTTTTTTTTTTTTTTATTTCTGCATATAATTGATTAGGAATTAAAAAGTATAATATTATCAATGAATGATAATAGTGGAATTTTGATAGAAATCACGAATAAAATGAAAGATGAGAAGAAGAAGAAGAAGAAAGAGGGAATAGGGGATAAAGAAGATTTCGTTTTGGTTACATTTAACGCTGTCAATCAAATATACGCAAAGTTTTGCAACCTCATTAAAACTCCAAATGAGAATTTGTCCTTCTCTTTTTCATATATTTTAAAAAGCTAAAAATCACTAAAGCTTATAATTATACTTCAAATAAACAAACAATGCAATGTTTCTAACTTTTACTACAACAATAACTACTACTATTACAACAACAACTACTACTACAACAACAACTACTACTACAACAACTACTACTACAACTACTACTACTATTACTACCATTACTATTATTATTATTATTATTATTATTACTACTACTATACTACTGCTACTACTACTACTATTACTACTACTACTACTAGTGCATTGTTACAATATTATTATAATTAATGAATATTTCATGTAAAAAATTATTCTTTTATTAATTCAACAAAAAAGAAAAGAGATCATTAATTAACGAACATTATTATAATTCTTTGAATTATAAATATTGCAAATACACGACATATTTATTAAAACAAAAAAAAAAAAAAAAAAGAAAAAAAATCAAATGAAAAAATTCATAAAAAAAAGAGAAGAAAAAAATTGCAATTTAAACTTTAATAAAAAATAAACGAAAAAATTTTGCACAATTCAATTTCATCTATCGTTTCAATACTTTTATCTTTTTTTCACATCATTCCTTCTTCTTTTTATTTAGGACTGATAAAATTACGAATAAAAGGCAATTTTTTTTTTTTTTTTTTTTTTTGAACTATAACATCATCCTTCATTACATGATAATGAAATAAATTTCAAAAAAAAAAAAATTTTTTTTCTTTTTCCAAAATTATCAAAATGAAAAACGTTAAAATTAGCCGTTGTAAAATTGAATAATGCAAAATTTAAGTTATTAAATTGAACGGAAGCTATTGAAATATACTAACATCGAAATAGGTTGCTTAAATTATGCTTTAGA
Organism: Dipetalonema caudispina; assembly: GCA_013365325.1. Lineage (NCBI taxonomy): Eukaryota > Metazoa > Nematoda > Chromadorea > Rhabditida > Onchocercidae > Dipetalonema > Dipetalonema caudispina. The sequence goes on along the minus strand of JABVXV010000562.1, from coordinate 7,032 downwards.
ATAAAAGAGCCCTAATAATAATGATAATAATAATAATAATAATAATAATGAAACAACTTTAATTGCATTTCCAAAATGTTTTCAAGACGTATTGCAGCAAAGTTGGAAGAAAGATAATGGATAAGAGGAAAGAAAAGGGGGAGAGAAAGAGAGAGAGAGAGGGAGAGAGGGAGAGACAAATGTTAAAGTTTATAAAAATAAATTTCGTAATTAATTGAGAGGAATTGTTCATTTAATAAAAATGAAATGAAATGAAATGAAAATAAATTATCTATGAAAGAAAAAGTAAACATCCTCATTACTATTAATTAATTAATAGTTGATTAAGTTTTCTTTTCTCTTTTTCTCTCTCCCTCTCTCTCTCTCTCTCTCTTGTTGTAGATGATACTATTATTTTTTATTAGAAGTTTCAAAGATTGTATATATTATTCGTGCAAACAAATTTTATGACGTTTATAAAGCAAATGTTGAAAAACTTTCAAACTCGTTCACTTAATCTTTTTCAATATATTTTTTATTTTTTTTTTTTTTACATTTGTTTGTTTCAAATAAAGTTGCAATAATGCATCACAACATGAAGGATTGCATTATTACTGTTATATTAGTTGAAAGAAAAAAAAAATTTTTTTTTTTTAACTTCAAAAGATTTTTTAAAGCCTATAAGTATGATTTGTATTTGACCTATAACCTGTTACTGTGTAAAATCTATTAAACTATAGCTGCATTTATCCTCTAACTTGTTACTGTGTAACTATCTTTAACCTATGATCATTAATAAAAAAAAAAAAAAAAAAAGTAGTAATAGTTGAAAATTTGAAAGAAAAATTTGTCTACTGATCAAAATTACTGAAAGTTAATAATTTTAATGAATAAGAGGTAAGTAGTATGTATAATATTTTTAAGAAAGTTTGATACAAATGATTTGATCCAATATTATTTTGGATTGTTGCATTGTATTAGATAGATGGTAAAGAAGAATGATAAAAAAGCAAGCAATTGTTAACTTTTAAAAATTACTTCTTTAACATAAATATCATAAAATATATATCGATTTCACCGATATATGTTGACATAAATATTTTACACTATCTATCAAAAATTTTCGCATTAACATTTTTCCTAATATTTCTAGCAAAAGCTTCGAGAATTTTTTATTTGAAAATTTTCATAAATTTCCAATTCATCCATTTATATTGTTTTGCATAATTTATGCAAGAGAAAATGATATTATTAATTGCTATAGCTAAAAAAAAAAATATAAGCAAAAAAGAAAAAAGGAAAAATTTTGAAATATTTTAACGATTTTTTTTTTTTTTTTTTTTTTTTTGTTACAACTATTCGATAGATTGAGAGGGAAAAAAAATTAGGAATAAAAAAAAAAAACGAAGAAATGAATAATGAAGAGAATGTTGAAATGGTTAGGGTATGATGGATATTACACAATCATTATCACTAAAAAAAATCGGAAAGCATACAAATTCAACATGAACAAACAAAATCAGTATGAAAGTTTACTGATAAAAGTAGCTATTTGTTAAATTTAAAAAATTAAAGTTTGATTTTTGAAACTCTTTTCTTTTTTTTTTTTTTTGTTTTTTGTCTAAATTTAAATCATATTGGTACATTTATAAATTCCTAATAATAACAACAACAACAACAACAACTAAGCTTTATCTTCTTAGCTCGATCTAGCATTATTTTAGTGATCATTACGCATGATCGTATAACAAAGAGCAATTTAATAGAATTATAAAAATTTCTAACCAACTTTTTCAATTCAAAAATTACATCATTTTCTAGCTTTCAAATGAATGATTCTAAAATTAGCTCTATCATAGGATGTAAGAATAACAATTGAAATTATCAGGTTACTGGTTTAAATTGTATCGTACAATCATTATCTTATCGTCATTATCATAAATAATTATTTGAAAATGCAAAATTTTTTTGCTAAAATTTAGAAGAAAAAAAGAAAGGAATTGAAGAGAAAAATTCATTTTTAGAATAGAATAAAATCATAAAACTCGTTTTTTTTCCAAAAAAAAAAAAAAAAAGTGTGAGAAATTGATGTGTAATTTGTAATTGTTTGAAAAGAATTAGCTAAGAACATAAATTAGTTTGTTATATGCAAAGGAAATCAATCAATTAGATTTAAATTTTATTTAAAATAGTAGAAATCAGGCATTAATGTTTTAAGCAATTAATGTTAAAAGAAATTGATTAGGAAATCCTGGAAGATAAAAAGATTAAAAAAACAAAAATGATGAATTAAAACAATTTTATTTGTGAATAAAAGTTAGTTTTATCTATTTTTTTTTTTTTTTTTATATTTTTTTCTTGGAAAAAATTGCAAGTGTAAAAATTAAATAAAACATCTAACTAATTGAAGTAGATGAATTTTGTTAGTTTGATAAAAGTATGAAAAAAAAAAATATATAACAGAAATATTTGAAATGGAAAAGAAGAGAGTAAAAAATGAAAAATAAATGAAGAAAATCAAAATATTATTTTGAACTGCCATCAATCAAATGATGATGATTTGTTGCAATGATGAGATTTAATTTTTGTTTTTAAATTACTCAAACAAACAAAATTAAATTGTCACCAATTGTTGAAGTAATAATAGCGTATATCATCAGTTTATTAAATTAGTTGTATTAATTACTGCTAGAAAAATTGATTTTAATTATCAATAATAAAAACATGTGATATAATAAGCATAATAAACATTATACATATCTCTAGATGTAAAATAATTATATCAGTTCAATTATTAGCAAAATAATTTTTGATATTGAAAATTTTCTAATAATAGATTTAAATTCATTCATATATAATTTATTTATTATATTTTATTAGAATGTATACAAGTTCCTAAATCTATGATTAAAAATGTTATCATTTCAGATGAGGAAAAATTAGGTATTATTTTGAATAAATTAGTTGCAAAAAAATGACCTTTTAAAGAAGGACGTTAATAAATACAGGAAATAATTTACCGACCAATAATTATTTACCAATATTTATGATGTTCAGGATAAATGCTTAATTAACTCTTAAAATAAAAGAATTTGAGAAATTTCCCCGTAACATAAATATAACCATATTTAGTTAAACTAGGCTACTAACCCAAGAATCAAATAAAGAGGATAGTAAATAGGTCAAGTAAACAGGAGAGGACAATAGATTTGTGCACATGGCGTTTGTGATTTATTGGTTTTATTTTCACATATATCATTAGGTATTATTGTCACAACAGCATACAAAACAGCAAGGGGTTAAATCGAAACAGATGTTACCGTAGCCAAGCATCAAAAATCCTCAAGGTCATCATCATTATTATATGAGCCACTAATAAAAGAGGTCATTTTGCTATCGCAGATGGTCATATTTTTGATTCGTTACATTTCTAATTTCATTTATTCATTCAAAATTTAAAATTTCATTAAAATTACATTTATAAATGGAAATTTTTGAATAAATAAAATTGATTCATTCATATTTACATCGATTATTTCAATCATTATTATGATATTAGTAAATGATCTAAATGAAATATCTTCATTGATTATAGCAGAAAATTGATAAATTATTGATACATGCGTATCGATCAGTAATTATCAGAAGTGATCTGATACTTATATAATGCATTCGAATGACGTAACTAAGGAGATAGATAAGTAAATTAAATGAACTATGATCGAAAAAAATAAATGGATCAACAAAATTACTTCCTTATGATTTGATATCGTCAATAATTAATGTTTGCAAAAAAAAAAAGGGAAAAGAAAAAAGAATTTCATTAATTTAGTGAAAATTTTACTTTAATCAAAGGTCAATATTAAGTTTTAAATTTAAAATAAATTTTACAATTTATACAAAAGTATATTCTTTACTGTACTTTTTAGATGCATGAAAAAATGATGCAAATATTTGAAACTAATAAAAAATTAAAATCTCAAAAAAAAAAAAAAAAAAAAAAAGAAAAAAAACTGAAATTTATTTTTAAAAAAAAAAAAAAAAAAGACATAAGGGAAAAGTTACTGTACATTAGTAGTAAGTTTTTAAAAAAAAAAAATGATAACGAAGATGAAAAATAGAATATATTGAAAAAGGATAAATGATTAAGTTATCGATTCCTTCCAATTCCTATATCAAAAAAGCTGCAACATCTGGAAGGATGATAATATATACAAATAGGGTTGCTGAAACTCGCAGAAATACATAAATTTCCGATGCACTTAATTTAAAGATGGAAGGAAAAAAAAAATTAGGAAGTTGAATAAAGAAAAAAAAAAAATTCAAATTAAATAAAATGAAATGAATTGTTCCCAAAATATTCCTTCAATATTGAACGAACAAAAAAAAAATACATATATATATATTTAAAAAAAAAAAAAAAAAAAAAAATTGTTACGCGCTTCCAAATGGTGAATATTTCAAATTCTTTTAGTAAATATTTAGCAACTAATCATAAATGAGAAAATTTAAATTTTATCACAATTTAAAATTAATATTTATCTAACTCATATTATGCTAGATTAACGATACCTCATTTGGGATAAATGAAATATTGAAAAAAGTGTAAAAATTATCCAATAATAAAGTTCAAATCTCTTGGTCAATCAAAGGTCACTTAGCTTCGAACTATGATGAAGATTGCAATAAAATATTGAATTGAAAAAGAAGATGAAAAATTTAAAACAATAAATTATACATAATGTTAGTAATTATCTTCATAGAATTAACTTTTTTTTTTTGCTTTTTAGAAATTGTTAAAAAAAAAATTCATACAGTTCATTTTTTTGTAAAAGAAAATTAAACAAACAAATGTAAACAATAATTTTGTAAACAAATAACAATAGATGAATATAATAATAGAAGAAGGAATGATACATACCCTGTATTGTCCTCTGGAACCATCGATCAAACTCATTAATTTATCATGATATTTGTAAAGTTTATATGCTAACATAACACTCTTCTTCGGATACACTGTTTCAGGTATAATTTTTAATTCATCCACCTGTCCCATTATTGATATTGTTGATAAGCTTGTATCATCCGTTAATACTTTTTGATTTGTTGGATAATCACAATCAAATGTACGGCCAATTCGTAGTGATTGTAAAGTACAGGCCATTTGTCAAAATTTTCGAAGGACAATTTGAAATGTTAAAGAGATGAAAAATACAGGGAAAGAAAGAGAGGGAGAGAGATAGGGAAAAAAAACAAAAAAAAACAAAAAAAAAAGAAAAAGAAATACGAGTCGATGAGTTGTCTTTTTTTTTTTTCTTTTTTTTTTATTTTTTTTTCAAAGCATTTCAATGAAATGGCCGAAAATGGATTGCACGAATTACAGTGGGAAATATTGTCGTTTGTCTCTCTCACTTGTCGGTAATATGGTTGAATTCAAAATTGTGTCGGTAAATAAATGCATACATACATATATATATGTATATGTAGATATAGATGTATATATATATATTATGCAATTTGAAATTTATGTAAATTTCAAAGAGCAGCAGAAAAATAATGAAATGAAATAAAAGTATGAAATTCCGGAATATCGTAGTTCACCGGCAATTTATAATATAATATCAAACCTGGAAGAAATATTGATAATCAGAATTTTTTCCTCTCTTTCTCTCTCTCTCTCTCTCCCCCTCTCTCTCTTTCTTTTCAAATATAAATTAAAATCAGTACTTAAAATTTCCATCAAATAAAGCAGTAAATATGAAAATGATCGATTTAGTTAGCTAACAAAAAAAAAAAAAAAAAAAGGAAGGTTTATTGCTACGAATGTTGAATGCGATTTGCTGTTGTCGTAGTAACAGGACAGGATTGAATATCTGATTAAGGTAGCAACCGATAATATATGCTATACATCTATGTATTCATTCATAATAAAATGCTAAATGAGCTCTATTGATATATAATTTTAAAAATGAATAAAAGTAATAGAGGTTTATTTAGGTAAATTAATATGATAGGGAAATGTTGGGGACAGGGTGTTGATTTTTAAAAGGAAATGTAAAATGAAGAAGGAAAATAATTGACAACTGAAATGAAATAAGGTAAAGAAGAAGAATGAATGAATTGGATAGGGATAAAAGAGAAGGTTAATAGTCAAAAGAAGAGGTACATTCAGGATGATAAAATAGAAATGACAACGGGAAAAATTGAAGTGAACCCAAAAATTAAACCCATTTGAAATTTTATCGTCATGGGTTAACGATTAAAACGGACGATAGAAAAGAGGACCTTGGATGAGTAACAACCTATTGTAAAATTCAATATGAAAATAAGCTAAATTATTTTTTCTCTAAGAAATATATTGATTTAGAAATTTATCATTAATTAATTATAAAATTAGGAAAAACAATAGACAGTAAGAAAGATGAAAAATAACAAATAATACAATCATTAAATTTAACAAACATTTCTCAGTTTTAATTAAAAATGTTACAATCATTAAATCTGTTAACATTTTTAGGCTTTTAACAAAATTGTTATAATTATAAAATCTATTAGGGATTTCGAAGTTTTCATCAAATCTTTCTAATCTTTCTTTCTTTAATAATAGACCATTTTAAAAAAATTATGTTTACAACTTTTGAATAAATTTTGCTATGAATTCTAACAAGGACAAATTTACCTATCACTTTTTTTTTTACTATTTGATATTAAAAAAAAAAGGAATAGAAGGAAACTAAATAATTATAAGCTATGGATAAAGGATATTTTCGATGAATTATTAATATTAAAAATAAATTTTAAAAAAATTTTACGATTATATTAAATAGTATTTTTTGTAGGAATAGAGAGAAAAAGTTTCCATAACAAATCAAATGTTTGAAATGATTATGAAAAAGAATTGTTTGGGTGTGGCTAATTTTTATGATAAATTTATGTTGTTGTTGTTGTTGTTGTTGTTGATGGCTCAGAGGTAATCCGAGTAATGTTATCTCGGTTAACAGGGTGGACAGGATTAAAATAAAATGGCAGTAAGCCAACGATGCTGCTTGTTCC
>JABVXV010000561.1:0-25000 GCA_013365325.1 Dipetalonema caudispina | reverse complement strand
TACCTAGCAAGGACATGCAGAGAGAGTTATAATTACAGCACTGCAGAGATAACCTCTGATGGGAGTTGTTGGACTAAGCTTCTACTTTACTAGTAAGGTTTGCTTCCACACCGTTACTTGGCAAAAGCTCATCATTGACTGCTAACAGCATCTTAATTACATTTCTCTTTATCAACTAATTTATTACCAATAATCCGGTTTACTGCTCGAAATCCATTCCCACATGAAGTCGGTTGCAAAAGGCTTATGTAGAGAAAGAGTCGATGAGAAATCAGTGAATTCAAATATGTCCTGATTTCCTTTGAACTCAAATTCCCGCATAGAATTGCCATGTGAAAGGTGTAACACCGTTCAGTCGGTCTGCATACCAGACAGGTGCATTTACAATCTATGAAACGACAGGCTGCGCACGGATCGACACACGGTACGTGAACTATACCATGGTGATATGTGAAGCAAACTGGCGATACCCATGTGAATGGCGCCTCTGGCATGCAGACCGTCATCGGTATTCATCAGATTTTCCGTATTCCAAGTAATTCTCCACGTCATTAACATACAAATTAAGCCGCTTACATCGTTCAACCAACGCAAATCAACAGCTAGCTATAAGTTGCAGTCGATAAACGCATTCTCCCAGTTAATGGAAATGTTTCAGCAAAATAAAATAACGGATGATTGTAACATCACATGTTTTTCAAATACCGTATCTGAAAAATGTCTTCATTGATAACAAAACAGAAGCAAGCCGAAAATAACAGATTTCACAATTTCAACATGTTACATAGGTGAAGCACATTATCACATCACAAGCCAATATCTCGCAGTGGAAAAAACATCAATAAGTGATACAGTTTACTTCCCAATTTGCTACTGCACAACTGTACGGCAGTTCTAACTTCATGAGCGGTAGACCCCTTTCAATCTTCACAATCTTTTACGAAATACTGGTGTATACAAAAGATGACAGGTGTGACATTAGCTTTGTAAGGTCAAAGATCGGAGTGCGGCACTCTTTTCCCATATTACGTTATGCATACAGAATTTGTTTGGAAGGAACGAAATTTTAGGCTTCCTTTTATTGAAATTTTAAACTTCGAATGGCAAAATAAATGTAAATTAATTTAAGAATCTATTATTACATAAGAAGCAGTTATAGGTGGGAGTGCTTCATATGAAACATTCATTACGTAGTTGAAAGCCATGGAAAATTTTTGATCTTTAGATGAATATAAGTGAAATAGACAGCAGAAATGACGGAAGCATCAACTAAAAGCAACACTTTTGAAAGCTGGCTTCCCTGAACGACAGCAAAACGGCGGACTCTAAAGTATTTAACAGTACCTTTCGGAGCTTACATAAAAACATTCATACACGTCTACAACCATTAATCACTACTGCTGTGCTTGTTATGACTATTTATTGCATCCTGCTACACGTATGCTCTATATGTCCGTACAAATACATATATATTTGTGCTATATTTTTGTTTACTTGCCAAGAAACTTTGTAATTTCAAAATTCAATGCTATCATATCACTGGCAAAACCGATGACGGGTTGTGGGTGTCGATATGAACCTGATGTATGCAGCACATGTATAACTGTTATCAACTTATCAGCTGTAACTTTAAAATTGTATTTTAGGATAAGTATGCTGTTTCCAGCAATTGCTGATGCTTTTGTTTATAGAAGACAGTAATTAGGGTTATACTTTTTGCTGAAAATAAGCTTTTATGCCTTATTTATCTAGGCTTTAATGAAAGAACAAAGCATCCTGAAGGCATTGTTGGCTACTTCCTGACCGCATGGTAATTACACTTATCATTGTGTGTATTCTCAAGCTGGTGCTGATTATTTGCTGCCTGTAAAATGATGTATTATCACGTAATCGAGATTCTTCCCTCTCCTGCTTGTAGAAGCTAATGATACAGATACCCTTGGTTGACCTTTGACCCGTCTGTAGAAGGTACAGTGAAATGAGGGGACCGATTGTATAGATGCAAATAAAGACGATGAGTTTTTGCTGGAGGAAACAAGCTGGCAAGGAAGTGATGAGAAGCATTGAGAGGAAGATAGAGAAAGGCTGTCAACACAGAGTGAGCAGAGTTAGGGGAATGGAAGTCCATCACAACATGTAAACATCAGCTGTGAAAGGCCGAAAGTCAGCTGAGTGCGGCATGGCGTCGCGTATATGTGTGTTCTTCCAGTCAGCGTTGTTGCTACCCACAGCACGCAAAGCGCGAAACGCATCGCGGTGCTCAGGCATTCTTCCAGCAGGAAAACGAAGTGCTCGAAATTTAGCCGCGTCGAGAGTATGCCATATGTATATGTATATGTAGATGTATATGTATGTATGTATTTATGTATGTATGTATGTATGTATGTATGTATGTATGTATGTATGTATGTATGTATGTATGTATGTATGTATGTATGCATGTATGTATGTATGTATGTATGTTTGGAGGTGATAGTGAGGTGAGTGGTTGTGCAGGGATCGACCGGGAAGGAGATAGGAAGGAACAGTGGAGTGGCCTGTCTTGGAGAACGAACTGATGTGAACTTGGTGAAAAATTCGATAGATGAAGCAGGCAGGGTACTGCTGATGATGTGGGGAGGAGGAGAAGCGGTAGGAAGGAGAAGGCAAACTACCAAATGGGCTTTGCTTTCGGCCTTCCATCCATGCAGGCAACCGCCTCTAGCACGCGTTTGGTGTCAGCGCAAGGAGCAGAGCTTTTTTTTTTTCCACAAAAGAAAAAAGCTCAAAAATGCTTCGTAACAGAGTTAAGTGTTTGGATACAAGCAACCATTATCGCGTGCCTCAAACAAATGTCATTCAAACAACACAGCTTTCTACACGAAATCCTTAGAAACATTACTGAAAAATCAAACTTCGGACCGAAAATGAAATTATGTCTCCATTGCTATGGAATAATTAATTAGACAATTTAGCAGTACTCACCAGATACCGGTCGATGTGGATTTTCACCTCCACTGACAGCATCCTGAAATAAATGCACAACTTCAAACAAAGATCCCAAAAACTTTTCTCTGTAAACTAACTGATTGTATCATAGCTTCACTGAAAATCATCTCTTACTAGCATTGGGTTCCATTTGCGATATGAGTGCACTGCCATCGGCATAAAAATATTGCTATGTGAAAAAGATGGAATTATTAATGCTTCGAACATAAATGATCTCTAAAAATGAAACTAGAAATCCCACGGGTATTCAGATTCTCCTGTTACTAGTACAGTTTCACATCGACCACAATACCAATATCGGTCAATCAACTATTTTACTAAAACTGCTAATTAGATAATCGATGCTAAAGGGAAATAAAAGGCAAAACAGAACAGTAAACTTCAACAGCGACTGAAATGGCAGGGAAAAAAAACTAAAAGATGAACAATGTTAGTTTTTGACCGATAAATGATTAAACCAACAAAAACTGAAATTCCTCGATTCCACGCTTTCTAATAATTCCTCCAAATGGGTGCATTTGTTTTGCCTTTTGATAATAGTCGACCTTACTTTGGTTTATGTTCAGTTTCTTCAGGAAATGCTTAATTATTCCGGTTCTCAATTCTCCATACTATGTGCGGGACGTATAGGAGCAACTTGTTTTTTGTACTCTCCATATATTTCCACAAATTTTATCACAGGTCAATTCCGAGAGCTGTCATACAACAAGTAGATGTCCAGGAAAAATTATTTCCTCTCATTTAAACCTGCACTCCTACCACCTCCTCATCTCTCATCCTCCATTCTTCAACGCCAAGTATGATTACCATCGTAACTACAGGAATACGTCAGTCAAACCAGTACAATATTTTTAAGTCCACCAAATAAATGGATAATATAAAGTTCAGGATGCGATGCTTATTTCCTGGATAACAATCTAGGCCTCTTAAACCTAAATCACTTCTCTTTCTAGAAATGAAAATACAATACATCGTTTTGCAGCAGACGATCTATGCCCAAAGAGTACAGTTGCACTCCATCTGTTGCATCGCAAACAAATCATTCATTTTTTTTTTTCATAAATGCGCATGCAGTGCCTGTCGTTGCAACATATTCCCGGATAAAAAGTATATAAAATGATCTTATTGCATTGAATGGTTTGTCTTCGTGAATGAATTTATTCTAAATCTGAAAGTAGTTTCAGGTTACGTTACTACCACCGTTCCGAATACTTCTGTTTACGAGAAAAAGCTGCCAAAAAAAAAAAAAAAAAAAAAAAAACTGCAAGTATTTCCCTCCAAAAACTCATCTTGCAGTTCTATGATTTAACGTGAAATTCCATGAAACATCTGGTGACATCAATTTTATGTCACAGTAGAAGGTAATTGTTAGATCTGAACTAGCAAAGAAAGAATTCCGACACTGAATATTAAATTCAAAACGAGAAAAAAAGAAATGCAATGAAACAAACGTGAAAAATTTCTCTGAAATGAGAAAATGTTTCATACAGGTGATACATGCGAGATTGCAGAATATTGACAACAAAATTACGCTTAAGTGATACTTTTTGGTACATTTTGGCTAGTAGTTTCATCGGTAACTTTTTCCTCAAACATCACTAACGTTTTCAACTATTTAGCGATCTGATAAATTGATGCGTTACGGTCATGGGCAACAACGACTGAATCTGACTAATACAAGATCAATGAACAGCATTCAAGAGCATTATTATTGGATCAGGAAGTCGATAGTGGAAATGTAGAATCTCTGATCTGACAGATCATTTAATCAAATGTACTTTTACTCGAGATCATCAGCTTAATCTTTTGACTTGTATTACACTTGATTCCTGAATAATAAGCAATCTAATTGGATGACTGAATTCCTGATTCTTTTGATGACATCCTGAACATAAATTATAGCTAGCATAGCAAGCGAACATTTGTAAAGAGTTTCCTCTACTCTCACATGAATTTTGATAATACATTTCCTGAATATATTATATCTCATATCGGCTATATAAATTACAAGAACTCAAAAATTCCAAAATAAATGTCGCAAAATTTCATGCAAAAAGTGAGCATGAAATGTTCGATGACAAGAGGTTAAAAATGGTGCAGTGAGAAGTGGGTAGTTTTGAAATGATAAATGAAATATGAGGTCATACAAAGGGTATAGCTGCTGTTACAAACTATTAGGGGATAGTTCACAATACTTCACTAGAAGCCATAATGTCCATATCATTATGACTTCAGCAACTTTGCATGTCTAATTGTTAGGGCACCAAATTTTGCAATATTCCACATTTAGAATAAATCATGAAACCTCTCTGATTATGTGTTTCTCTACAAAAGAGAAAGGTATTCTGCAGTGCTTCAAGTAAACCAAAGATATCTGGTAGTCGGGAAAGATCGGGAGATAAAAATCAACAAAAATCTAATCAAAATATGGATTAGATTCATTATACAGGAGTCTTGCTATCGGAAGGCATTCTGTATTTGCTAATATAGCTATTACGATAATACTGGAAGTGGATCATCCCAGATTAATAAAACATCAGGCATTGAAATTAGTACTCTAACACAATTCTTTTATCGAAATAGACATTTGTACATATTACCGGACAAGCAAGCAACTTTGAAGAGTACGTTATGGAAGAGAATGGAACTGAAAGGAATGTAGCATTAAAAATTATCCGGAAAAGTAGAAATCAAAATTTCCTTGATGCAAATAGTCCTATGAATCTACATCATAAGGAAAAGTGGTTGACAAATGGGGAATGGAATTGATATGAAAGATGTCCTGTCTTGCCTACATATAGTACCCATGTATGCAGCAACTATTAGATGAAACGGTTGGTTACAACGACTGGAGAGTTGGAGTGGATGCGGGGGAGTTCAACCATGAGGAGACGACTGTCAATTTGGAAAGCACACACACACACACACACACACATATACATATATGGTAGGGATATATACAATAGGGAAAAATGCTTCTCAAAACACATTGACAATCCTCAGAAATGGGGTGTAACGGGACAAGCGGAGAGTGTAAGCTGCCCCATCAGTCCCCTCTCCCACTCTGGGTCGAGACCGGAGCTGCTAACGGTGACACCCACACACATATATATATATATATATATATATATATATATCATGGGGATATATACAATAGGAAAAAATGCTTTTCAAAACACATTGACAATCCTCAAAAATTGGGTGTAGCAGAATAAGGGGAGAGGTGTAAGCTGCCCGGTTAGTCCCCTCTCCCACTCTGGATCGAGACCGGAGCTGCCAACGGTGACATACACATACACATATACATACATACACATACACACACACACACATACATACATACATATATACCTGATGTGGTTACTGCTCCTGTTCGAGGTGCAGCCATTATTATCCACGGTACCGATGGTATGTATGGTGTACTCTCTCCTCTCCAGCTACTACTCATTTCTCCTCGACCAACCTATAAAAATATCACTTTACTTATATTTGTTCCAACGACATACCGAGAAAATGACATACATCACTAGATGACATCCATATGAGGCACATACATACATACACAAACATTCGAACTACCCGAAAGTATACATTTAGCAAAAATACACTGTTTTTAGCCACCACTAAAGCTACTCTTTCAAAGCAACAAAAAGCCCCCAATCGATTTCAGTCCCATTCCAGCCAACATCATCGTCTCTTTCACCGACATTGCCATTATCATCAATACCATCGTCACCATTATCGCAACTGTCGACTTTTTCCATTTCAGACACACAATAGCACCAGTAGAGACAGTTATGTAATCATTGTAGAATGCCATTATTATCAGGTTGGATTGTTACATTGAATCACATCCAAGGAAGAAGTCGGATGGCAACTTATTTCTTGATACAGCTAGGTAAGTAACTGTATCAACTATACTGAAAACGTATTACTATCAAACGATTGGATTTTATAGATCTTGAAAGGGAAGATGATGATCGTTTATTGACTGCAAAATCACATATTGATGCATCCTGTCAGCTAGAGCTACTGTTTGATCATTTTTCATGATCAGATGCTTCGTTTTGTATATTAATGAATTAAAACTACTCAATTTTGTTAAATGAATATCGTCTACAACCAACATCACTTTCACTGTAGTATACCATCACTTAACCGAATCATTAATCAATTCAATAATGAAATTTTTCTTTGGAACATGATGTCAATGTATATTTGTTAAGAGATTGCGGGGAATAAATTTCAAGGAGATCCGATAAACATTTCTGCTGTTTAAGCTCTTTCCCGAACTACGACATAACTTTTGGAAAATAAAGGAAATGAAGTAGGAAGGAGAAGGCTAACTTAAATTGTATTTCTCTCGTTAATAGGACAAGAAATCTGCTCTATTCTGGAATTGTATCAATATACGTGTTTGCTAACATATGTAAACAACACTGTGTGCTCTTTGAAATTTGCGAATATATAAGATATCTTTTGTTCAAATTTGCATTTGCAAGGCTTTTTTATACCTTTTTTATATGTCCTCAACGCCATCTTTTAACTATTGTAACGCAACTTTGCCAACTTCCTCAACTATGCTACAAATTTTTAGAAATGAATGGAATAAAGCAGAAGGAAGCGCAAATTAACAAATGTATAACATGGAAATCTATCACTCTCTCATAACTATAATCACCAGAGGATACTTACTTGAGATTTTACCTAATGAATTTAATATGTAGCATGGTAGAGTAACAAACCTCCATGTGGTACACTAAAAACCTGTTGTACTTCTTTCGGTTGTTTTGTTCCATTCCTTAATACTTTCCATATCATAACATACACGCCATTTGAACACCTTTTTTTTCGGAAATAAATTAACTTGTAAGTGCATATGTTTAACAACCTTTGCTGAATTATCCCAAGATCGAATACAGTATCAAATAAGTGCACAATAAAATTAACTCGAACTCGAGAAGAATGGAAGATATTACCGCGATAATCTGTTGAAGTCCAGCTACTAACTTTATGTTTTACAGAGTGAGGCAATTAGAAAATCGTTGTTGTAGTTTACTAATGTAACACGCCTATAATCACACTGGCAAAAGAATAATAGTGAAGCGAGCCAAATTCTCAACTGAACACAGCGTAATCCAATCCATGTTAAGCTTTCACAAAACAAAATGATCATCCTATATAAAATATTGTTCGGCTATACTAAAATTGCAAGGCACCAGCGAATGATTAGTGAAACATTCGAGTTCAGCAGCTGGGATTTTAAATTTCTTGAAAAAACCGTTGTCCGTTAATGATGTGCACAAAAAATTTATATTTTTTCTCTTTCCTACCCATTACACACTATACTAATCGAATATCTACAGCATATAATCAAATCAATAACATTACATCACAAACTGATCGATCACAAAAATGGAAATCAACAAACAAACAAGAGCGGGACTAAATTCATTCGTCGTATCACGATTAAAAAATGACAGGAAAAGGAGGTTCGCTGATAAAGTTGGTCATTGGAATATATCCGAAAGTTCGAATTTAAGCTTCAAAAATCACCAATTCTTAAATACTTTCCCGTACTTATCACATGAGTATACATGTACTTATCACATGAGAAAACATACAAGCTCGATTACCTCAAATATCTGCATTAATAGAAAACATAATTTATCCATGTAATCTAATTTTTACCTCAGGGAAGAGAAGAAAATGGAAGTTTAGGCCCCAAACATTTCATAAACTTCAATTTCCCGCCTATTTCAAAGTACGTGTGACCCAAGATCCCCATGAACATTTTAACGATTTTATGAACAAACAGCATATGCAACAAGCAAAATTTTACAGACAAAATCAAAAGGTTGAGCAGGAATTCAGGAATGAATGTTGACGCGAAATTCTACATGGATTTTTGCGATATTACCTTGGTTGGTATCAAGAGGATTTGGACATCGATAATACCTTCAGAAGTCTCCGTGTGGAATGAAGTTGTTGAGAGCGTCTGGAAAAGATAAAAGAAGAAAATGTTTTCAAAAACTTTTTCAAGCATTGCTCTAAAGCCACTATATTAGAAAAAAGTATACGATATCGATAGTATACATATATTCATAAAACCATAAAAGCCTAGATCTTCACAATAACATCCCGGAAAGTTACCTTCCAATTAAATGTTGAAAAAGATGAGAATGTCCGTAGCTGGAAGACGCAAGCAACCTCAGTAATGTGATATCGTTCCTTATCATGAGGGCAATCCTTTGCAAACGTAGGCTGTTCTTTTTAATACATAATGGTGAACAAGAAGATAAGGCTAACTGCCACCGCAACTCCCTCTGACATCTCGTTACGATAAAAGCTATCAAATTTGGAACCGTAAGTGGAACTAAAGCTGGAAATCGTGACGAAGACGATTTTCTGAAAAGTATGCAACTATTCACTGAAAAGAAAATTCAAGCAAATGAATTTACTGCAATTTCTACCGAACTTTCAACAAAATTTTATGAAAGTTCTGACCAACAATTTTAATATAAAACAATACCGACCTTCCTGCAGGAAAAAACAAAACTGCAGGCAATGTATCCATTTGAAACTGCCAGGGTAAATCGTTTGACGAAACATCAATTCTAAAAAATCTCACTTTCTTTGTAGTAACAGCTTCGTTTAAAAGCAATCTCGAAAATAGAAATAGAAGCAGAATAGATAAATCATCTAGTATTAATTCTAAATGCATAATGAGTACGAAAAAATAAATCATACATATAAAATTTGATCGATTTAAGAAACGGATGGAAGTAGTGGGCCACTGAATGATAAACATGAATTACGGAAGCACTTGGTCCATGCCAATTTCCTCCAGAGAAGAACATCACAGCATCCTCAGATGAGTTCTGAAAATAGACATTTGTAAAATACGATATACATTACTATGCACCCATATTTTTCAAATTATTTTGAGTCAGCTGACAGGTTTGAAAGTTCGAAGATATTTTCCAAATCAGATCTATCAAGTGCAAAACTTTCTGCAAAATAAAAAACGATTAATGCAATGAATGAAAAAGTCTAATATGCTCACAACATCCGTTCTAAACGACTTTGCATTAGCACTCGGTAGGACGGACAAATTATCATTTGCCAAATTTTCCGATTCCTTCTGTGAAGCTTGGGAAATTACGTGAGGCACCAATGAGCCACTGTGAAATGCGCGTAAAAAATCGCGGAAAGTATGCCTAAAAATTCTTTGAAAATGAGCAAATAAGTTAGCCAAATCCAGTATTCTAACCTCATTATATTTATAAATATTAGAACCATAAAAAATGAGCGATTTGTGAAACCATAAAGATCAGAATTATATATCATACAACATATCTGAATGAAGGATAAATGTAGTACCGTGCAGGAAACCTTCCTACCTCGAAAACTCGGCTTGCATAAAAAAAGTTCTTTCAGTAATCGAATCCACAATCAATACGACCGTCTGTCCATTGTATGGTCTCCTCAATCGCCTTAGTGTATAATCACCATACCGACCATCAACACCGATAAACCTAAATCTTTAACAATACATTGCAAGCTAATTTGAGGCATATCAAAACTGTTAAAAACTAGCTTTTCAAAAATGTTAAACTAAACTGCATCCTTCATGTGTAAGTTCTGACCGATAAGCATGCAAAATAGCAAAATGCACCGCAAATACAGAACGAAAATCTTGGAACAATAAGCTCCTCAGCACGGGAAAAATGAAGTGATGACCCACCAACCGTAGCGAATTATTTTTATTGCATGAAAGGCCCGTGACCGATGTTGCATCAAACGGGTGACAAGTGGATGGAGCTGAACCAGAAATATGATGATAAAGATCTCGAGCAAGCCTATATTTGGCACACTGTTCAAATCTGTTTTGTGATATACCCAAATTTTGATTTTTCGAAATCAAGAGTGCACAGCAATCATTCATCAACTGCTCTGAAAATATATTTGATCTCATTTTCAAGATCTTGCTATTCTCAACTCTTTTAAAATAAAGGCGGTCTTTTCAATATTCACTACAACAAATAGCAATATAAATGTACAAATGTACATTGCATTTTTGTACAGCTATTATTCACTGACAAAATAATTCGAGTTGGACAAACCTTCACTTAAGGTCGAAAGGACGGATAAACAAGGGACAATATGAAACAATGATGAGTAAGTATCATAAAAGAACAATGGAAGTTGACTGCAACTTCCACTTTCCGAAAAATTCATGCCTTCTTTGGAGCGACACTGGAAACAACGAGACATCAAAGCAGTTTTCTCGGCCATGCAACACTTTCGGATCTGAAAGGATTTCCATCTCAGATGAGTCAACCAAAGAAATACTCGAAATTAAAGAAATGCATTTCCCAATAAAAAAATTGGAAGTTCACTAATGCCAATGAAGATAAAATACCCCCATAATATGAGCATTGATTTTCTGGCATTTATGACTGCTCATTGTAATTATTCGATTTCTTTCATTAACCAATGCATCAAGTTTGTTTGATCTAGATTTCATTTCATTGGTTAAGTCTGCACCGCATGCATAATATTCCATCATGGTCTGGAAATAATATACCGTGGAGAATGGTTGAGGTAAATATTTCCCCAACTACTACATCCAACATCGATTCGAGCACAGTGATTACAAGATCTCGAATTTAAACATCAAGTAGGGTCAGTAAACGAAATACTGACAGTAACAACAAACTTATTCTCCATTTGTAAGATCCCTTCCCTTTTGTTTAACTGAAAAAATACCTTACCAATTAAATTTTCAGTAGGGGGTAAAGAGATGAAAAACCAACACCATCCTTTTTTGACTAAAACATCTAATGTATCGACGAAATGATGTTTTGTAAGTAACAATAGCTCTACAGTTCATAACAAGGATTTTCATATTTCTTCAAGATCTACTAAATTTCAGTTCACCTGTTTTACCACTGAAATTGTCGAGCTGTGGGGGTAAAGTACTTGACGATCTACAAAGACCACAACTGTTGCGCCATGTTGTAAAACTGACAGCAACTCCTCACTTTTTGCAATACCATTCATTTCTGAAATAAAAACCTTTTGAGAAAATGACTATCGAAATCCTCAAAGTTTGAAATGAAAGTGTGGTAATAAATCACAACCTGGATTAATCCACTGAAGACCATTTGATTTAAGTGCTTGGTTTTTCACCCACTCGAAAATTTCATAAGCAGTCATATTTGATCCGTTATAAATGCTAGTACGATTCCAAGACCTCAGCTGAATCCATGCTTTTGGTGACGAATTTACGCTCATTGCTAAGCTCGAATTTGTCACAACGGCGAAACCAACCTTATCCAGCAAATCTTCTGCAAATATTCCAGTAATTTTATATGCCAATAAAAATGTACATGAATCTCCAATCCCAACACATCTCCCTCTGCATCAGATATGGAAAACAATGTGGATATGCAAAGCAGAACTGAGGAACTGGAGTTAAAGGAAAATTTCATTTGGATAAATTGGAATTCTTTTTAATTTTCAACAAAACTTTTGTCCTTAAAGTAAATTCACAAGACTCAAAAAGAAGTGGAATCTGATTTCGAAATAAACAGAAATAGGTAATGAGCTGTAACCATGAAAAAGAAAAAGGAGATTGGTAAGGATCCTTGCAAATTGACAGTTCCTAAAATCTAAAGATAATTTTCCCATGACAACGAACGGAAACATACGGCGTTGGAAAACAATTAATGCTGCTTTGATATACTGTTGAAATCCATATGATATAGCAAATGCCATCTGAAAAAAAGTATGAGTGAACTAATTAATGTATTACAAAATCACAAGATAAGAAACTAATTGTATTATTTTGGAAATTACGAAAAGAATTGACCTCTGCATGGAAAAATGCAATGACGGCATCATCAAATTCATCGAGAAAGCTTTTCATCGCCAACGGAGTAATAAGTCGACGAATAGGGTTCCGCAAACGTGATATCCACCTAAATTAACAAGTATTTGAGCAGTTGAGTAGATTGAAAGTACAGCTAAATGAAAAGTAAAATTGACGATGAGACAAAAATCAAACTTTGTAGTAAACGGAAATGCATATTGGCTAAATTCTTCACCTGTATATATAGTCTGATGCCAATAAACCAGTATACATTAAACTCTGTTTTCCGATATATGCGACAATGACTGGATATGTGTAGGTTTTATGAGATTTTCTGCATTCTCCATGGGGAAAAAAACAATTGACTGCTGCGAATGATATCTACAAAAATATTAAAAACAAATTTTCAAATAGTACCAAAAAGTTGTTTAAGAAAGATTCGACTATTCAAAAAGTATAAATTGGACTATACTTTTCAGTATACAAAACAATGACTAAATATTTGATGAATTAGTAGGTCGATCAATTCTTTACTCCTAAGACCAGGAAAAGGAAATAAACCAATAGGCTTCGAGTGTTTGATAAGAAGTGACAAGAGTGCTGAACTGCCACGGCAAAAAGCCTTTTTTATTGACCTAACTCTGTGAAATTGCATTTCCAAGAAGGAAAACGTTAATAGCAATGTTGCAAAGTTTGATGTTTTTAAATTACGTAGGGAAGGGAACATTAGCAGTAACGAAAAAGCTTACATCAGAAGACGCGCTTAAACTTTTCGCAACATTCTCGAAGATTACACGTGTTCTTGTGCATCTCCTGCTCCATGGCGCATAATACATAACAACAACAATTTCAGAGTTACATAACAGATTCTCTGGTTCTGCATCATTACCAGTATAATAATCAACAAGATATTTCTTCGAACTGGGTGGGAAAAATGGTCTCGGTGGAGCTGATTCCCGCTGACTCAACTGACCATTCGAATTACTAAAACAAAAAAAAGTTAAAGCTCTAGATGAAATCTCACTATTCAATGAAAAAGATTTATGACATACCAAAAGGAATCGAAATTCAGCAGCAGCACAGACAACACAAGCGACGCAATGAGTGAGCGCATATTCAAATTATCAATAAATTTTTGGAAAAATTTTTCTGCCCATTTATCATTCCCCACACCTGCAAATAATCCTATACAGTATAATCCTAGAATTTGTTTTGAGACGAGAAAAAGAACCGAAATAGGTAATCTGAGAATTGCTGCCACTGATATTACTTCATTCATTAGACAAGTCTTGAGATAAAACGATTATTTTCAAGTTATTGTTTACCTTCAGCAATGCTTTCCTTTGCAACCAAATCACTGATGCATTCAGCACTACCTGAAAAATTATGTTTATTGTTCCCATACATCCAACCATTAAAAATAATCTCTACAAACTCCCAACAACTTGATGACCAACTTTTTGTGAACTGCAACACAAACAAGTTAAGGGTTTAAAATGACCGATCGATTATCAATCACGATTAACAGAATGATTTAACCAACTTAAAAATGAGGAAAGAATACCACCTGGAACAGAAATATATTCAGCACTGTTACACGGCATCGGAAGCCACATTCATCAATGTTTTAACATCCATTAAGCTCCTGCAGCATAATGATCGTTCCAATTTATCTACTATTAAAACAGTTTTGAGTTTTGGATCGACAAAAATGGGATAAAAAAGGAAGCTTATACATCATTTCTTACATATTTGGACATAACGAGTACTCTTTCTGCACAGTAACATCTCACGGCTTTCGTTTCGACACACATGATCTAGCCTAAGAGTTACAACAGTAATCATTGAATCGTTCGACTTCATAAACATGATGACCAAAAGTGCAGTAGTCCGAATTACCTGGTTCTTTTATTGTTTACATTTTTATAAACCTTTTATTATCTATGATTAATAATCACAACTATTAAAACTCATCTATTAATATAAAATTAGTTTGTTATTTTATCCAATTATCTCGCTTGTTTTATCTAAAACGCATGATTTATGAAAAAAAAAATGACGACTGTTGACAACATGTAGAACAAAACTGCTGAAGAGTCATCCCTCTCCCACAACCTCACACATCACAAATACTACACATGTCAACTTGATAATATGGCCCCCAAATGCAATTGCTATCTCTGCAGTACCTATTAGTGTTGCACAAATTGTTATGGCTGTAGGATTTCTCTCAGTTAAGCAAACTACCAATTTTACTTAGCATGTTCAGACATACATCATTATCTGTTCATAAACTCTCATTTGACTCTGAACTGCGATTAATGTTGAACAGCTTGATTAGCTGGTAAAAACCATTGAGAGTGCGTGCTGTATCATAAATTGTTATCACTGTTAGCATTCATCTGAATCTACATCCAATTTCATTTGAAGAATTTTGAAGTTTCAACAACCATCTAGACCTTTCGGATTGTCCCTTTGTTTTACATGAAATGTCATCCATATTCCTGACCTTAACGACAACTCTCGGCTATCTTAAACAGAGCCCACTTTTGTAACAGCAGCAAAATTTTATTGATGTATATCTCAAATCGATGAACCATATATGTATTATTATAATATTGATGAGAAGAGATAGAAAATGATAGCACAGACGATCTGAAGAGTCACTGAATAGGTATACCACATAGCAGCCAATGTACAGTACGGAAACAACGTTTCTCCGGAACGGCGTATCGTCTGCAAATTTGTAAAATTTTACGAAAATGGAAAGTATAGAATCCAATCAATTTCTATCGAATTTAGAAATCTTCATAAGACAAATTCTATTTCATTTCCACAGACTTTTCGTCAATAACATTAAACGTATTGATGGATTTTATACCGGTCAGTTTGAATCATCGGTAGTCACTTAATAAGCCAATGATCTGAAGGCTATTACGGGCCTATTGCAGGCAAGATACAATCTGAATAATCACTGCAATGGATAGGCGAACATTCTTGGTCAACTCATACTAATAAAATTTCGTTATCTAATTTGAAAATATGACCGTAAGAACCGCGAGGTATGCATGTCGACCACAACGACCTTCAACCGGTAGTCGGATGCAACGAATGTATGCTTGCAAACTGCTAAAAAGAAAAGATTTTTGAAAAATCTGCAAAAATTTCCAAATTTCTGTTAGATTAGTTTGTGTTCTAAGTTCACTTTCGATTCTATAGCCTGAATTCTTTTTAAGAGTAAATTTCAGGATGAAAACCTGCAAGCGCTTAATAAATTTGGATAAAGATAATCCATCTTCTGCTGAGCTCTAACGGTATTGATGCATTCCATATATGTAACACCTGATGCAACCTCATGGATACAATGCCAGTTTGTATACAGAACTGCAAATATCGCAATGTTGTGAATCGCTCATTTTTCAATTTAAATTGTAATTTTTAAAATTTTCACTTTCCTAAGCCTTTTATTTTATAAACAGTTTAAACATATCCAAATATTATTAATTCCCATCTATATTTGTTCAAGCTTACCCTCTAAAATTACATTCATGAGATAGATATATGGATGCTCTAAAATTTCTTTTGCCAATCATTCATTTACAACACTTGAAGAATTGTTAAAATTTTAGATTGAAGCAAATTTCCAAGGGTATAACAAACACGGGTATCCTTCACCGCATACATAACTTAACGAATTATCAGTTGTAGCATATCGACTGCGAAATGGTTCCCGGGAGTAACACAGTTCTTTCATGGCATTACCACCGATACACCCATTGTACAAATTATAAGCACTAAAAAACACTGTTAATATTAATAAGCTATATTATATTACGCAAAGATTTGTTAAATAACATTAAATTTAAATGAAAAAATACATTGCAGTGTTGTAAGATTGTTTCGAAAATGATCAAATATTAGTTATTAGAATTAATTTACTCGCAAATATTCAGCAATTCATCTCGAGACTTCCTAAAAATATTCCACATCGTAAGTTTTTCAAGATATCCAGCTGTTTGCTGGAATGCATCTAATTTCGTCAACATGTAAGCGCAGGAATTTATTCGTCGTTGGTCATAATCGTTACAGTCCGAAGGATACTAAAGAAAATTTTTTTAATTACAAAATAATAATAATAAAGCGTATCATTGTTTAAACAAATTTGAACTAATGTTGTGAGAAAAATAAAAACTAAGCACTTAATAATATAAAAAATTACCAAATTCTCATGATTTTCATAGCGATAGTTATTATAAATAACATTTTGATTACTGCTGGAGTCATAGTATTGATTACGATTATAGCCATTATTGTATGATGCGGTATTATTGTAATATCCAAGAGCATTGGGATCGTTACCATATCTTCCTTTACCGTAATGATTCAGTGATTGTAATGAATTGCCACGATTGTATTCATATGTAGAGGTATCACCTAATGCTATTTCTTGATAAGAGATATTAGTAACACACGAATAATCATTTTTGTTAGGAGGATAAGATGATCTTTGCTACAGTGATATGTCATTCGACATTACTGCGTGGTGATCCCTTGAATTTTGATTGTAATTGTGATTCTAGTCAACATAACTGTTAGAATACCTATGACTAATACTATGGCTTAGTCGAAAAAATATTGGTACTGTAGCTATGGTGTCATATTCATTGAATTAATCTTGCAAAATCTTACTCTTATTTCGATTCAAATTTTCAATCAAAATTCCAATTATAAAAAATTCATTGTAATGTCTAATGCCTGCCTGATAAGATTAGCACTTATTTCCATTACGGTGAAGTTATCTACGTACCTCTAGTAGTTAAATAAATTCGAGTTTTCCAGTAATATTCCAATTTTCAAAAATTGTAATATTTGATGACTCATACAAATAAGGGATATTTTTAGTTGCTGAGTACATATTGAAAATTGAGTTAATGACACCATATCAATATAAATGGTATTCGACATCTTTTTTTCCAGCAGTGAAACAGAAAGCTATGAATTATCGATTAAATTATTCAAATTTCTTATTAACGAAAAAAATCGTTATTTTGAAGAACAATCAAAATAAATGCTAAATAAATTTACCAAGTAAACAGAGTAATACTTGGAAGAGAAGCATCATGAAGGAGACAGATTGAAATGATGAAGAAATGTAAATAAGAAAAATAAGTATAAACAAGCAAGAACGAGCGGACTTGTTTTTATAATGTAACTTTCCGAAGTTTACCAAAGAGATCAAGAAAGAGGCAATAAGACTAAAAAGTTGAGAAAGTAACAGCCAGAGGATAGAATTTATTCAAAGGAAATTTCCTATTAGAA
Source organism: Dipetalonema caudispina (assembly GCA_013365325.1). Classification (NCBI taxonomy): domain Eukaryota; kingdom Metazoa; phylum Nematoda; class Chromadorea; order Rhabditida; family Onchocercidae; genus Dipetalonema; species Dipetalonema caudispina. Next base: position 6,816 of record JABVXV010000561.1, on the reverse strand, counting down.
TACAGCCAACATGATCAATTCATTATCCAATCAATAATAAAATCCGAATCGATTCTTCCCATTATCCTCTATCTTTTTTTTTCCCCCGTAAACTCTCTTCCTATCCCATTTCTTTTGCAAAACTTCATAAGAATACTTCTCTTTACATTATTAACCTGTTGATCGCGCGTTTTTCTCACCTTTCAACACTTTTGATATTAATATAATGTATCCACCATGCTATGGATTTCAAAGCTTCACATGAAATATTTTAAATCTCCATGAATTTAATATTCTTTATTACATTATTTTATGAATTCATTATAAAACTTATTGGCACAAAAGGAAATTTATTTGAACGACTATAAGACAAGTGACAATATAACATACTTAGGTGCATTAAGATATAATCCTATTTCGGATTTTATCAAACACAGTTTTTTTATCACAACCATTATCAGTAACTGAACATCTTATAATGATGAATACAGATCACAAGCAGCCACAAATTTTTTTCGTTGTCTTAAACCCAAATTTAAACATCATTGCTGTTGGAATAATTTGCATATAAGAGTAATGTATAATGCGAATAGTACTCAAATTAGTTAAAAACATTAAAAAGCCTAACATTGTTGATATCTTTAATTGAAGAAAAACGATTGAAAAAATCAATGCTTGTGTGCTTGTAAAATTAAATAAAAGTAAGAAAAATAAAGAGATGATCATTTACTTTTTCAGTAAAATCGAATTTGATTTACAGCATACAGAAATTACTGGAAAATACTTAACCATGCTGACTAGAAAAAATGATTTCTTTTGGATTGCAGCGGTATGATGTAAACAATGGAACAAAGTAGAAGTGAAAAAGATATAGAATGGATATTCAAGACAATCAATTAAATAAGAGGCCTACTTCAACAGTTTGAAAGGCATATTTAGAAGGTAAAATGGATGATATATTTCCGTAATTCCGATCAAGAGTCACAAACTCGGATGTTGTTGTATATGCAACATCGTTATCGGGTTATATACATCATGATCAATTCTGGTACGCACCAGTGTTATAGTCCTGCATCAGCTGTACTCTCGGATGACTAACTGCGCCCTCCGCTGTGTATGTATCTGTCACAGCGATCTACCCTCGTAAATTGGATTGATGTTAGTGAGATATCTGCACACAACGAATTGAATTATATTAATTCATCTGTCGGAATTCTTGCACAAAGAAAGTCTCAATTACTTTACTCAAAAATCATTGTTACAATCTGTGAAATTTAGAAAGTGCCCATTTAAGCTGACGAAAAGAAGCAAAGATATTTAATTCTAGTTGTAAAGCTTGAATTATATTTTATGGCGGTAACAAAATGGATTAGGATGTAAAATGCTGAGGGTAAAATTAGAACCAGTAAATGATGGAGGATTGAATTCATATTCGCCATATACGGATCCTAAGTTTCGGATAAGAAATTTAAATTTATTTAAGTAGAATAATACTTTGTTTTTGATGTACGAATGATTGTCTCAGTTTGTAATGCATGCTGCTGGTTTCGTTAAGAGAGCTGGACAGTAAGGAATGAAGGGAAATCTGTAGAATAACTAACTAGCTCTATCATTTCATTGTAAACAACATCGCAGTGACAACAAGATTACGAGTAATCGAGCCGGTTAGACAAATTTTGTGTACGCTTTCTTAAGTTAGGTCATCCGAAGGCTGAGGAAAATGAAAATTCTGATCTTCCATTTTTTCTACCCACCCATACACACAAAGAATCTCGCACTTAAAAAATGCACACTCTATTACTGATTAATGCTGTACACTTTCATCATATTTATATACATATGTTACACCATTGGTTCGTATTATCCAGTTTTTGAACTTTACAACTCACTAAAACATTGGTCACTAAGAGTGGTCACTCCGGCAAGCTATTATAATGATTCTGAGGGTATCAAGAAATTCTGATCATTGAGCATGCATGCAGTTGTACTATGCAGAATTTCGAAAACTTACCAATTCAAAAATTAGTATCACACAACTGAACAACATAACACAATTATTCACGAACATATGATAACAGTGTAGCTCAATTCGCGGTGCACGACTGTACGACAAAATCACTGTATAATTGTGAGTTTTCTGAATTTGATACACGCTACAAATAAAACTGCATGGGCAAGAATGACTGAATCAACAAATGTGGTCGGATTGAGTGTTCGTACAAGACCATGCAGAGTTCGCAGTTTGTTTTCCAGGTCAAGATCCTGGTTTTTCAGCGTAAACTGTTTCTGAAATAAAGTTATAATATGGAAAATATCCTGATTTCTTCTATTAAACAGCTCCAAAACTCACCACATGAAATAAACAATGTATAAAACTGTGTAGGAAATTACTTCAAGGACGAAGCCATTTTGTTGCAAATAGTCGGATAATTTTGTATCTTCACGAGTAATAGATGGCATGTATTTTTGCTGCAAATCGCGCCGCCAATAGTCCTTAGGCCACTCATCCCTGTGACAAAACAAATATAAAATATACGAATTCTTATCATGGTAACAGGCTCACTACCATCAGCACAAATAACTTACTTCAAATTGATCTTGGTATAATGATAAAGGTAAAGATCTGCACGGATAAAATTTGGAAGCTTCTCTTCAAATGGATACTTCTTCATGAGGTAAGTAACTGAAAAATATTTTGTTGGCCCTTATGAGATTGAAATTCATAGCATCTAATGAGATACAAGGAAATACGACACACCTGAAAACTATAGCCCTGAATTTTATTTTTAATTTATACTCTATACCTGATTGTACTTTTTCAGATTAAAAGAAAAATAGTTCACCTTCTGAATTATTTCGTAACAAATGATAAGCAAGAGAAAGAAAGAATGCATTATTATGATACGTTCCTAGAGCGGCAAACCACATTTGCCAATCCAAACGTGGCTGATGCGGCACTAAAAAAGAAAATTGTTATTATCTGTCTGTCACATGGAGCATATTGTAAATTATTATTTCTCATTCGAAATCATCCACACTGAAACCAATGTTCAACACCAAGTTTTCAGAAGGACATCTCACCTTTCAACTCAAACAGAAAACACTACCTAACTTCAAGAGCAGAGAAATGCATTACTAAAAAGATTTTGATTATATATAATCTCTTACATACGAATCGCGGTCTTTCGTTGAGTTTTCCAGGCTTTGAATAGAAATCAAACATAGTCCAAGGACCATTCAGTTCGTAGGAACCTTCTAAGATTATCTCCGGTCGACCATATAAACCAGTCATCCTATAATTTCATTTAATCTGAAGAGCTTTTTTCATAACTAAAGGAAAGATGATATAATATGCTTTCATTGAATAAAAATTGGGAAAAACACCTCACTTGCTGAATAATCCGTATGAATGAGTTAGTTCGTAGGATTCCGAATAACGATGCATATACTTCACCAGAGTAGGAATTTGTGCCTGCGCTCGATTACTTATAACAACAAATGATACCTGAATCCATGACATTGAAATAAGTAAAACAAGTATATTATTAAGGTACTAGTGTCAAAAATATCTTTAACATTATAATAAACCTTTAAATCCTTTAAAATAGGTTTGGGAACAAATCAACACTGTTTTCGAAACCTCAAAATCTACAAATTCCGCAAAATTTTTGAAAAAAAAAATTTTTTTCCAAGCTATCTAAGATAGAAATTTGACCCTGTCGAACACTTCACTAAGATCTAGCGAAATTTTTCATGAAATAATATTTCTAACATATATCCCACTGAAATTATTTTGATTGGAGAAAGATTAGAAAATGTAGAACATACGATACTGATTGAAAAGAGGAAAGTCGCAATGATGACTGTATAAACCAGATGGAATAATGAACGCAGTCTTGATTCATGAATTTCAGTGAAGCACCTGAGTTTTAAGAAATTTAGAAATGATTATCAGCTTATCTGATTACGGCTGATGCCAGAATTGAACATAATATACCTTAGCAGTGCCGTAATAACTTCAGCGATGAAACCAATAACTCCAATGTATAATAACCAAACAGTCGACTCTTCAACAAATTCGTCAAACTGTTGCGTAGTGAATGCTGAAAAGCTTTAAATTTTCAGTGACTCTAACACAAGAGTTTATATTGCTGCGACTGAAGAGTCAACCAAAACCCAAAGAAATTCAGCAGTTTTATGCAAAAAAAAGACCCACCAATTGAAGACGTTATTTTAAATCCCTCAATACCAATATTAAAATAATGGATGAAGAAATACAGGGTTGATGCTATTAAAACAATTGATATCATTGTTCCCAAACATGTCAACGAACGTTCAAATCGTGGGTACAGGCCCTTCGTGGCTAAAAATTAAACTTTATAACCAAATATAAAACAATCACCGAAGATTCAACAGAATAAGAAATAAGTAGCACGCAAATTTTAGTCACAGCAACATGCATTCTTCTGTTGCCCAACTATATTGTTCAATTCAGATCACAGTGATTCAAATTATCTAGTTCTGATATTTAAACTTGGGATCACATTTTAAAAGATATTACAAAGTGAAAATTCTGCCAATTCGTAGCTGTTATTGATTTTCATCAGGTTCACGTCGGGAAAGCATTAAAGAAATTAAATGCTTACAAAAGTTGAATTCATCTGAATCCACCAAAATTGCTACACACTCGACTGCTATAAGAAGGTTGAAGAAGTTGTAGTTACCCGTTGCCATAATCAAACCCATAAGTAAGATCTTCAAAGTAAAGGAATTTCTGATGAAAATTTAATTAAATAAGTGGCAGAAAAATTTTTTACAAAAAGAAAACCTGAGGACCGAACGAAAAATATCGCGCGTATTTAAATGGCAATAAAAACAAAGGCGGTAAAATAATTTCAATATAGAGCGTCAGAGCGGTTGAAAAATGCTTGAACCATTTTGGTAACATATGAACGTAATAAGAAATCCATGTTGGTATACACTGACTTTCGAAATGTACGTCTAGTGCTGAAAAGATTGAAATTATTTATTGAACTTACTGTTATCTTGACAAGAAATATACAGCAATGAATTTAAGTTAATTCTTAGATTTTCATGAAACATACCCGCGAGATCCCACCAAAGAGGGCAATGGCTAGTGAGTTTGACCACGCCTGATGCGTACATAAGCCGAAACAGCAACCAGCGCATCAAGTACAACGAAATGTTATCTGCTGGTGAAGGTCCCACAAAAGGTAACGGAGCTATGAGAATGCATATTGCTCCAGATTCAATAAGAAGACTATCCCACTGAAACCGAAGAAATACATCGCCAACCTGCAGAATTCAGATAGAGTTTCGATTGTTCGGTGATAAATCGCTCAAGCGATTCAAGTACTGTAAATTTTAACTGAGATGAATTGATATGCATAATTCTTACTTAGAGACAAATCGTTTATGAAAATAATGTACGTGTTACACACTGGTTTAATGTGAATTAAATATCAACCTGAATTGCAGTAGAATAGACGACAAATAGAAGAAGATATGTGATGGCATTACGCGCTATATCGAACATTATGGAAATTGAAGCAACTGCTATTCCGAACAAAACAATAACTTGTAAAGCATAGGATGGTGCTATGCAGAAGATGTTTATCACAGTTGACAAAATATTCACACCACTTCGAAATGACTGACATGATGATTCATCTGAAAAGTATATACTGTTTTTAAACTTTCCCCTTCTTGGGCTTATTTGAACCTAGCTTGGCTAAGGCGAAGATTAGAAGAATCTTAATCCAGAACCACAAACAACACAATTAATAGTGTTAGTAGTGGACGAGAACGAGGAAGTAAAAAAAATGCAGTCATCTTGTAGCAAGAATGATTCCACACTCTTTTAGACAACACAGTAGTTATCAGGATAAAAGAAGGGGAAAAGCAATTAGTATCATCAGGTTTTTTGAATCAATTTATGGCAACAAAGATGGAAACATGACTTGAGATGACAAATGGAAAGAATATAACTAGCTTAATGAATGAACAACATCTCTATCTGCTTTTATGTCATCTGCATGCTACGCAACATACAGGAAATGAATGAAATACAATAAATTTCAAGAGATATCCTAGAATGAAAGTTCTGAAAAATAAACTCATTGTTTTCTCCTAAGGAAATCTGCAATCTAAAAAGCAAAGATAACCTACCACACGAAAGTTTCGATGCTACTGGGATCAGTCCTTTTTCTCCATAAAGCCCTGGAAAATTTTATAAAATAATCCACAAAACCGAGAAAAATCTTAGCTATTAAATTACGTAACTTTTTCATGGATGATGGACGGAAAAAAAAGTGCTGAAAAGTTTTTCGAAAGCTTTTGAAAAAAAGCGGCGAACTAAGAATCCAGAAATTAATTCTCCAAAAACTATATAAACCTGGTATCTGCCAGTAGAGCGAGGCTAGAGCTGCTAAATAAATGAACGAATGACCAATCAGCAATATATCCTTCACTATTTTAGCCTTCATTTTCGACTTTAAACTTTTTTTTTATATCTAAAATAAGTGAGGACATGGAGATAAATAAAAAATTCAAACTGTGCAATGATATTTTTTATGACGTAGAACATCAAACATGAGATAGTACAAAAACAGTACATCGAACAGAACAGAAGTAATTTTTAATACAAATTAAATTTTTGAACAGTGAGCCATGTTTGTTCATTTTTTCTCTTTATAGCTCTCACAGTAAGAGATGCTCCATTCTTATTCTTCTAGGAAAATATTGTGTCGCTAATGCATCGTAACAAGATTATTATCTCAAGAAAAATCAACACAAGAAATGGTTCTACCTGTTCCA
>JABVXV010000560.1:0-26562 GCA_013365325.1 Dipetalonema caudispina | reverse complement strand
TAATAATAATAATAATAATAATAATAATAATAATAATAATAATAATAATAATAATAATAATAATAATAATAATAATAATAATAATAATAATAATAATAATAATAATAATAGTAATAATGATGATAATAATGATAATAATAATAATAGTAATAATAACATTAAAAATAATAACATTAATAATAATAATAATAATAATAGCACTTCTAATAAAGAAAAGGTGATGATGATTACCATAAAAATGGTAACGATGATATCATTTTCGCAATTTAACTGATATTTTAAACTAAAGCTTTACTAAATATCGCTCAATTTCCAGTTTTAAAATTGAATAATCAGATAGTAATATATTTTGATGGAGTTGAAGAAAACAAAGCTAGAGAATGAAAAATGAATTTTTTTGAATTAATAAATGGGAATTATATCATCATTAGTTGATATTACGCTTAATTTGTATGATCCAACATATATTTTGGGTTAGTTTTTTTTCTGTTTCTTTTTTTCAACCTCATTCCTTCTTCTACAATGATTTAATAAACTTATTTTCTTCCGTTCTTTCCTTTTTTGAATGAAAATCAGCACAAAATACAATGATAATGATAATGTGGATAATATTGCGAAATGATATGTATGATAAAATAAATGGTAATATTGTGAATAAACAGAAATGATAGAAATGATAATGTTGTTAATGATAAGGATAATAACAGTAATAATAACGCTGATAATCGCAGTAAGAAGGATAGCAGTAAAATTCTTATTAGCGGATTATGATAAAAATGATCAAAAAATAATGAAACTAATAATAAACAAAAATAACGAAAATGATAATATTATTAACGATGGGGATAATAGCTATAATGATAATGATGATAATTATAATAAGATAATAGGGAAAGGAAGTGATAATAAAAATGATCAAAAAATAATGAAACTAATAATAAACAAGAATAACGAAAATGATAATATTATTGACGATGGGGATAATAGCTATAATGATAATGATGATAATTATAATAAAAGAGATAATGGGAAAAGAGAGTGATGATAAAAATGTTAGGCAAAATAATAAAAGTATTATTGGTAAAAAGATATAGCTTATTATTGACTTTATTTAATGCATTAAAAAAAGGAGAAAAAAGGAATTGTTTGCATTAGAAGCATTTTTTGCATATTTTATTATTCAATTATAACATCACATAACATATGCATACCAAATGTCAATTTTTAAATCATAAAAAAAATAAATAAATAAATAAATAAGAGTAATTAAATATTGACTGGCTAAGCATTCATTCAACAATTTTAACAACAATCTAACTGCTTGAAGTATAACGTTTAGAATGAAGGAGAGTTAATACAAATACATATAAACTCATTAATAAAATATTTTAGACAGACTTAGACATAAATAAAGTGTAAAAAGTGTTTTTTTTTTTTCTTTTTAAATTTCACTCTAATCAGCAACGAAACTAAATTGTGATCTGTCAATTAATGATTAACGTTGCTAAAGCAATAGAAGAATGATATAAATATTAGCCAATTGTAAGCTATCAAAAGCTTAAGCTTATAGTTAAAAATTAAATAATAAAATTTTTATTCCATCATTCTTACAAAAGATTAATGATAAATAAAAATAATTATTGAACAATGATATATTTAATTGTAATAATTATTCAAAGAATAAATATTACGGTGAATAATGATATATTTGATTGTAATAATTACTCTTTAAACTGATTTTTTTTTTTTTTTGCTTAAAATTTATTTCATTTTTTCATTTAAAATTTTTTTCTCTCTTTTGCATTAATCTGTATATCCTTTACTTGTTCTTTTTTTTTCTTTTCTTGACAAAAAATATTCTTTACTTTCTTGATAAAAATGTAAGAAAAAAAAAGTGTAAGGGAATTTTTTTTTTTTTTGTTTCATTAAAAAAAAAATTGATAAAATGGATCGAAAATGAATTTTACAAAATCTCATAAAGTGATAAATCAATTCTGTACAGTTTTTATAAAATATCATTGCAATTCGATGTACGATTAATACTCATAATAGTTTATGTAAGAGAAGCAAAATAATAAGTTACACGTGAAAGATATATGTTTATTAATGAAATATATGCATAAACTATCGTTGCATTGATGATAAACATAATTTCGAACATATATTATGAATTGATAAAGGTTAAAAGTTTAATTTCATTTAATATTTGTGTAAATGGATAAGTTAAACCAAGATTTAGATGTTTTTTTTTGCTTTTTTTTTTTTTTTTTTAACTAGTCTAATCGTTTATTGAGAAGAGTAGTAATTAATCAAACAATGGTAAATAACATAAATTAATCAACGAAGTAATCACTCAATAATCACAGTAAATTGTTTTCTCATTTAGTTTGTTATTTAAAGAGTAATGAGAAGAATAGTGAAAGAAAAAAGTTTTACATCGAACAATAATTTATAAAACTTCAAACTTTTAAATTAGTCTTTTTTATTTATTCTCTTTATTTCAGATATCTTTGGAAAAAAAAGAATTGTAAAATGATTCATCAAATCATTTTTAATTATTGGTGGTTAGTTTTATTACGAAGTTATTAATAATATTATTCTTATTTTTTTAATCTTTTTTTTTTTTTTAAATTGAAAATATTTAGTATTTTAATTTATCGAATAACTACCTCATTTACCACCATGGTTAAATTTAAAAAAAAAAAAAAAGAAGTAATTAAATTAAAATGAATAAAAGAAACTTACCATCCTATACGCCATGATGGAAGTGTGGTACTTGCCCATTTGCGTTGCTTCCATTGCCTACGACGTTGTTGAAGTGGACTGTTTAATTCACTTCTTTCCTAAAATTAAATATTTATCGCAAAGAAAAAAATCATAAAAATTAAAAATTTCTATTAAATAGACAACAAATGAAATGAAATAAAAAGACGAAAAATAGGATAGTTTATGATAGCATAACTTATTTGAATATTTTTAGTCTGAAATTTATATTATTCTTATGCTTTTCTTTTTTAATTTTTTGAATCTTTTCGAAATCAAAAAATTCAATAATGTTTGTTAAAAGGAACTATTGAAATGGAATACTTTTTGGTTGAAAAAAAAAAAGAAGAAAAAAAGAATTGGAAATACTAAATCAAACATCTTGTGTAAAATTAGATTTAGAACTGCAATTTTTCCAGAAATATGCAAAACGTTTACAACGCCTACAAAAGTTTAAAAAAAAAAAATTTAGCGCAAAGAATGCATCATTTTACGTTACGTGCAGTTCGACATTTTGTTTTTTTTTTTTTTTTTTTTTTTTTTTTTTGAAATTTTTGAAATTGACCAATAAAATTGTGGATAAGTGCAATCACTTAAGCTTTCGGATTGTAATAGACATTTAATGGCTTTTGACTTTTCAAAACTGTTATTACCTTGAATGAAATAAAATCGAAGCAAAAAGAAAAATTGACTTACCATGTTAGAAAATTTTATTTGGAAGGAAAATTTTTGAACAAAGAGAAAAAAAAAAAAACAATAGATTTAAGGAAAGCAAAAAAAAAAGCTAACATTTTGTTAAACAAATAAATAAATTTATTATTAATTAAAATCAAATTTTTTCAGTATTTATTTGTGGAAGTAAATAAATGAATAAGTATGAATATCATACGTATTATTTACCTATTTAACATTTGCATATTTTTTGTAATGCATTAAAAATTTAAGCATACAAACTAAAGCAAAAAAAAAAAAATGTTAAAATAAACTGGATTGTTAAAATCTTTCAAAAGTAAAAATTGAATTATTGTTAAAATTTTTAAAAAGCTAAATTTACCATTAATTCTTTTTTCGCATTTTCATTTTCTCGTACGACACGCATCGCAATTATTGTAACAGTAGATGCTTATTTAAGGTTGAAAAATTTTTTGAAAACACAATTCATTTGCAAGCTCCTGCAGAATTCATCAACCGGTTCGTTGCATTACTTTTTTTATTGCCTGGAAAAAATCAAAAAATTATTTATTGCAATCAGCAATCCGGAATGAATGAGAAATGTATTCCGGAAAATTACAACATCATATGATAAGGCATAGGAATATTAGAATAGCATGTTAAACTTGAATAATCAGACTAAAATTGCATTGACACTGATAAATTTCACCACAACTATTAAATGTCATTTATTTTACGTTTTGAACTTGCAAATCATACATCGACAGTTAGTTAGGCAAAAACGAAGCATTTTTAAAATTAGATTTAATTTTAAAAGATACTTGTGGTGAAATTTAATTTCGCGAAAATAGCACACTTTTCAATTTGAAAATGGAATCATGACTTGAACGCATTGTTAAATTACTCTTCTAACCTATTTTAATAGGATAAAAAATATTCGTACATTCTAATGTTGTAATGCTAATCAACGATTCATGGACTATTCACATCACATATTTTAAATCTTTAAATAGCTTTTTGAAAATGTTGATTTTTTTGAAATTTTATTCTCCAATAATTTTTTTTTTCTTTAAGAAAAAATGGAAGGAAAGAGGTGATAAAAGAATTTATTTCATATAATATATTTAGGCAATAAAAATTTTTTGAGATTATATATATACATATTTTAAATATCTTCCAAAAATTTTATGACATTGTTAAACAGTTGTGTATCGTATTTTTAAATGAGTTAAAATTTTTCATAACATTTATTGTTTCTAATCAATCTATTAATCAATATATACTGGTGAAGTTTTGATTATAACGTTCAATATTTTTCCATAGATTCATTTGAAATCATTTATTACAATAATTTGGAAATATTCAAGTTACCTAAGCATATTTCTACAATTATGATTTTTGTTATACACAATAATTTCTTTTTCTAATTAAATAATTTGTTAATCTGTTAATGTGAACTAAAATATTGAACTAATCATATTAATTTATAAAACAATTGTTTTTTTTTTTTTTTTTAATTTTTTAAAAATATTTCCCTTTAATGTTATAAAATCATTTGATTCATATAGTTTCAATTTGTATGAAAAAATTTTTTATACGAAAGAGTGAAAGAAAAAAAAAAAAAAAGGAAAGAAAAAAGAAGCTGAAATATTTTAACTAAAAAATCTCATAAGGTTGATAGAAATCAATCAAATAAGCATCATCTGTTAGCATATTTCCTATAAACAAATAGCTAATCGTGTAATATTGTACTACTTAAGATATGATTGTCAAGAAGTTTTATGATTAATTTAAAGTTAAAAGCATCATATCAATATATATTGGCAAAAATACGACATATTCCTTAATTTTTGATGACTAAATTATTGAAATTACTGGTAAAATATAACTTTTCCCTCCTTTTTTCCTCCCCCTCTCTCTCTCTCTCTCTCTCTCTCTCTGTACTAAACCAATGATACTAAACTAAAATATAAAGACGACAAACAATCTTGAAATTCAGAAATTTAAATTAATTTCACTTATTCGCAAATTTTTTTTTTCATCGAATACTAAAATAAAAAATGCTAAACGTTATGTCATCATAAATGGGAAAATTCGAGAATTTCTTAAATATTTTAGTTTATTCCAATTGCAGGTATTATCATTTTATCTATTATCAAGCCAAAGAAAAAAAAAATGAAAATAAAATTTTATTTGAGCAAACATTTGAGTAAACAAAAAAAAAAAAAAAAAAGAAAAAATGCAAAGAAAAACAAAAAATTCGGTGATATTCTGTTAGTTTATTTAAGGAAATTTGATTGAGATTTAACAAAGCAAGCATTAAGAGAAATTAGGATTTGTTTGGACTTGCTTATAATTGAAGATGCCAAAAAGCAACAACAATCATAGTGGATGATGTAAATTAAAATTGAGCTATTTTAGGAAAGTGACAGCTTCAATTCGTTGATTTTGACATTGAAGTTCGCCAAATTGTGGAATAATCTCAAAATATTAAAGATTATTTTCGAGGAATAATAATTTCGATTTGAATTTTTTGCAATTTCAAATAACGGAAAAATGAAGCTCAGGAAGGAATGGGACGAAGTGGAAGTTATATTGAAGAGATTTTTATTTTTTATTTTTTATTTTTTTTTTTTGCTTCATCTGTATGAAGCAAATGAAGGATGAAATAAGTGCAAAATAAAGTATAGGTAGATTTTGTCCTATTTGAATAAAATGGAAAGAAGAAGTAAAATCAAAAGTGATTAGGTTAATGATTATGTGACTGGTTTAAAATTTTCGCATTTTTTTAAAAGATTTAAATTTAGTAGTTGGTTCAATTTTGTTGAAAAAAAATCTGCAATTTTCATTTCACAGCAGTCACTTTTTTTTATTTCTTTTAATGTAACTTTTATTATTTCACTTTATCATATTTATCGTTGAAATTAACTTCTGCTAATGCTTTCATAATAAGATAAGACTTCAGGATGTGAAATTCATACGTAAGAGTTTCATTTTTGATACAAACAATTTTCACGTAAAAGTCATTCTATGGGTGGAAAAGAACAATGTTTTTTTTTTTTTTTTTTTGTTTTTGATACTTTTTAGGAAATATTCTCGTTGTTATTTAATATTTAAAAATTTCAGTCTTCAGAAATCACAAAATCCTTTTCTTTAACTACTGATCGATAATTTACATAATTTCGATGTTTTCAAAAGTTTTGCTAAATTTTTCTTTAATTGTTCAATACAACATAATTAATTATTTGAAAATTCGAATTCAATCAATAATGAAAAAGAATAAAACTGATTCATCACATCTTTTTCTTCTGAAAAATTTCCAATAAAGTATCATAAAAATATTAATTCGTTTCAAGTGCGAAGTAATTAGTACCAACTGGCATTGAAACAAAAAAAAAAAGAAAAAAAGAAAAAAAAAAGTGAAAAAACAAAAAATGTCAAAAAGTTGTTGTGCTTTTTTTCACTTTCCCCAAACTATTTGAAAACAAAAAAAAAAAAAGAAAAATTTATAAAGTTCTTTAACTTATAACAAATTTGTTATTATCTTCATTATAGTATTTTCGTTTAATGTAAATAAGCCAAACGATTCCAATTATTCGAACTTTACAATAAAAAGCCTTAGAAAGAAAAATAAATTAAAAAAAAAGGCTTGAAATAAAAGTATAATTATTTCATCATTGATACGGCAAGTTGATAACAATTTTATTGTCATTAATTTTACACTTATCAAAAAAATTTTTTGCAAATAATTTTGAGTATGAGGATATGACTAAACTAAGCTAATATATCAGTATTGATACTGATAACAAGAAGTTAAAGTTATCATGTTAGGCTGATGTACAATTAATATACAGCTCTTAATATTTTCAATTGTTTTAATGTGTAATTTTGTAAAATTAAATGTCATTGAGAAACGATCAATATAATTACCATAGAAATTGGATCAATCTAATGTATACATATTCTGATAAATTATAATTGATCTCGGTGATTTGAGGACAATTATTACCTAATATAATATCTTATTAAAAATGTCACATGATGGGATAAATGAATAAATTTCCCACCGTACTTCTGCTACCACAATATACAAATTAAATGAATGTACAATTAGGTATTGATAAATATTAAATTATCAATAATTTCTCCTAAATTATAATTCATTATGATAATAATAAATGAAAATAGATGAAAAATAAAGTATAAAAAACATTTAGTTTTTTCTTTCAAATGATATCCTTTAAAAAGTTCGTTAATTTTTCTTTTTTTTTAAAAAGGAAAAAACAACAAGGTATACAACGATTTGAAGAAGCAATTACTCAAAATTATAATCTAAGTTATCCCCCTTTTTTTTTTTTTCTTAATCATTATCACTAATAGATAGAGAATCTAAAATTTTCCGATGAACAGCAATAAATAATAAATATCAAAAAAAAAAAAAAAAAAAAAAATGATAACGTGATATTTTATTCTTGTAGGTATGTTTCATTTGAATTCATTTGTTAAATATTTTTTATTATCATTAAATTATCCATTTCCTTCTCTCTCTTTCTCTCTCTCTCTCTTTCAATTTCATTTTATGAATTTCTGTAGAAAGCAAGCATTTTTACGGATTGAATACAATCTAAGCCAATATTTATTTGAAAATATCACTAACAGTTTTTGAGATAATAAAAGGAACTGCAAAATGTTTCCGGGTATTTTACTGAAATATGACTATTTATTTTAGTTGATAAAAGAAATAAGTCTAGTTTTAGGATAAGATATATATATATATATATATATATATATATATATATATATATATATGGACCCATGGGAAGAAATGAGAAAGAATGAAATGTTTTATCTGAGAAGAAAATATGGAATGATTAGATATATACATTTGATAATTCAACAAAAAAAAAAAAAAAAAAAAAAAACTGAGAAGAAAATGGGAAGAGACATATAAAGAAAGTAAAATATTATTTTAGGCAATATTTCTACGTAGGAAATCACAAATCATTCCATATATCCATATAACAAATATCTTCTTCATCAATAAACATTTTTCAATTATTTATTATTATAAATGAAATTGGTTAACAATTATCAATTGTTTTTAAAGTGATTGATAGATTAACGGTAAAGTAATTTGTAATATCAAATAATAATGTAATAAATGATGTCATTAAACAATGATCAAACCTAACAGATTTATTATCAGTGCTGATGAAGTGATGCAAACTTGTTTCATTTAGTTTATCAATGAATTTTTCTGATCTCAAAATCAAAACAAATAGCGACCTATGATCAGGATATCCAATTAATTCATCCCAGTTAACTGATCTTCAGATGTAATATAGTTTGAGATGAGAGGCAGCTGTCACTTGTTTGCAACCAGCTAGTGAAAGCGGTCGAATAAGCTGAACATATTTGAGTAATAGTAGTTAGCGTGAAAATTTCAAGCAAAACAAAACCAATTTTCCTGCAATCCATGAGCTTTGGTCGAAAGAAATAAACATATATCATATATCCAAATTTGGAAAAAAGATTCCATTTCTATATATACATATATATTTAAATGTTTGGAATGCAATATTTCATACATTTGAAATTTAAAATGTTAAATTAAAAAAAAATGCAATAAAGCAAATCGAGGACACTAATAAATATCCATAGCGATAAATGAGCTTTTACATTCCTCAAAATTAAACTTTTACAATATTCGTCAGCCAAATTTGAGCATTCAATTGTTACCGAACAATTTTAATATTATTCTTCACTCAATTATTCATTCATTTAAATGCTTGAAATTATTCACTGTATTTATGGGAGAAAAAAAAAAAAAAAAAAAAAGAAAGAAACAGGAAGGTAATTGAGAACTTTTATAATTGTACACCTTTCGATAATAGGAAAAAAAAAAAAAAAAAAAAGAAGGGAAAACTAATGAATAGGTTTTCTCTTGATGTAACCTATTATTATATTTGAATTTTTAAAAAAGCTTGAAATTTTTGTCACTCAATAATGAATGATTATTATAGATTTCGAAAACTAATAAGCTTAGAAAAAAAAAAAATGAAAAATTATCATATATGAATAAGTATGTATGTATAGATATATCTTGTACCATTGTAGTCTAATTTCTTTTTTCGTCATTATTATTTATGATATGTTAAAAATGCGGTGATAAAAAAAAAAAAAGTGAAAGAAAATTAAAATAAATATGTGATGATTAATGATATTGTCAAGATTATGTGTAAAAAGAAAGGAAAACGATAAATTATGAATGAATTTTGCCATTATTTTTAATCATTTCTAGTAGGTAGGATATGGAAAAAGAATTAGGGAATTAGGAATGAAAAAAAGATTAAAGCAAAACGTTACTTTATTTTATTTGTTGACGTATTTGATTATTTGAAATTTTGAAACTGAAAAAAAAAAAAAAAAAGGGAAGAAAAAAGTGATTACATAGCAATTATTTATGAATTGTTATGCTGAAAAATGATTGATAAGGTTTCAATTTTTCTTTTCTTTCCTTTTCTCTCTTTTTTTTTTTTTTTTTGAGAAAGACAGCATGATGCTTTATTTTACAAAAGTAAATAAGAAAGAGTTTTTTCTTTTTTGATTAAGAAAAAATTTTGAATGTCAGAAAGAATGAAACAAAAATAAAATTAAAGTAAAATGCTTCACTTTATTTGTTGACGCATTTGATTATTTGAAATCTTGAAAATGAAAAAAGAAAAGAAAAAAGTGATTGAATTGTTTGCAATATATAATAAAAGAAATGAAAGAATTAAAATGGTGATATGTAAGGCAATTTACAATTATAAAACTGAGTGTTATTAATTTTTTTTAATATTTGATAAAATTTTAATATTAACAAATAAAATTTGATTAAATTTAATGAAACTCTTTAGAAATATGTATGTATGCGTCAACTTAAAAATCTTTCACGAAATGAAAATTATATTTCTAAGAGATATATTTTTTTTTTTCCTCTTCCTCTTCTTTATTTTCATTTTGTAATATGAAATTGTCACATCGAAATCATATAAATATTAGTCTTTTTCATTTTATATAATTATTTGCTAATATTGCAATTACATAGGTATATATTTCATTCTTCAATTTTCATTCCTTTTTTTTTTCGTATTTAATCTTAAAATATCGCAAATAGTGACACATCCAACTTCACTTTTTTTTTCGCTTTTTTCCTTTTTCGTCATCATTTTTTGACATGTTGTAAATGATAATGATGATGATAATGATAATGATAATGATGATGATAATGATGATAATGATGATGATGATGATGATGATGATGATGATGATGATGATGAACGAAAGGAACTATGAGACAAAATATAAATATGTTCATTCATATATTGCAATTTTTTTTTTTTTTTTCTAGACTTATTAATTGTAGGAATAAATAATATTCATTTAACACTTATTTTAAATGGTGATATTTTTCATGCTAAATCAATCATACTTTTTTAATCATCAAAAATAAATTTCACTGGCGAACAAAAATAGAAAAGATTGGAAAATTATTTCGATTAAATGTTTTTCCCATTTCTCTTTTATAATGATGATAATAGCAAACAAATGTATTCCGAGGATTTTGTTAAGAATTTTTTCAGTCAAAATTCTTTCACATATGCTCATTTTACTGAGATGCCTTTAAAAAACGTTAAAAAAAAAAAACTATGCTTGAAACGATGGATATGTTAGTGAAATCATTTCTCTCTTTTCTATTTTAACGATGTCATAAAAATGGACGAAGAAGAGGGGGGAAGGGGGGGGGGGGGTTGAAAAACAAAAAGAAAAAGTAAAAAAAAAAAATCAAAAAAAAAATTGAAATAATACTAGATAGAAATAATATTATGAAAGGAAATAAAAAAGATAGAAATCAACAATGGACTAAAAAGATACATTAATAATATGTTATATTTAATATAATTATAAAAAAAAACAGAAAATTTTTGTTCAAATTAAAAAAAAAATCTGTAAAAATTTTATGGGAAAAAGAGAGAGAGAGAAAGGAAGTGAAAAAAAAAGAAAGATATGATACAAAAATAAAAAAAAAAAAAAAAAGCTTATAAAAGCATTCATCGTTCATTTCTACATAATCATTACTAATGGAATCTTTATAATCATAGTTCTTACATCATTTCTTTATATTCATTATTAATATCATTATCTAATGCATATCTATTATTCCATTAATTCATTTCTCATATAATCATGTAAGTAATACAACTTGCTAACATTACTTAAAATACATCAAAAATAAGTATAAGTTTTTCCTTATGCATATATTCGTCAAAAATTAGATATAAATATTATGCATTATTTTTTTTTTTTTTTTTTTTACATAGGAAATGTAATGTTAAAAAAAAAAAAAAAAAAAAGACATAAGTTAAGAAAAAAAAAAAAAAAAAAAAAAAAAATTAAAAAAAAAAAAAAAAAAAAAAAAAAAAATCAGACATTACATCAGTGAAAAATTACATAAATGATAATTAAAACATTGTAATTAATTTGGGATATTTATCAAAAAAAGTAATTAGTGCAATTAAATGATGCAAAAATTCAATCGATTTTGATTACAAATTAAATCTCTTGTACAATTATAAATGATTTATACGAATTAATTTGATAATTTCTTCAAATATCATTAAGAGAAAAAAAAAAAAAAAAAGAATGTTAAATTAGCAATGTTTGATGCATGAAATAAGTTTTTACTAATAAACTTTTATTGCTGTAACGATGGGATTAATTTTCGAAATTTGACGATTAAAAGTTAACTTTAATACCAATAGATGGCTATTATTAAATTGCTATGATGAGGTTAATCATGAAAATTTCGAAAAATTGACATCTGATATTTGCAGATTACAATTTCAATTATAGATAATTATTATTAGAATTTCGATAATATTATCTTACAATACATAAAAGGATCAATTTTTAACAAATTGTTAAAACTCGGAAAAATGCTATGTTGCATTGAACAAAAGGATTGCTTGTTTTAAATTAATTTCTTTAACTTCGTATTATTTTATTCCAAGAAAAAATAAGAACAATTATAACAATTACTATTTTTGATATAATAATTAGCACAAATATAAGTTATTAATTTTAGAAAGAAAAAAAATAAAAGAGAAATAACTTTCCTTTCTTCATTTCTCTTCGGCTTTTTTTTTTCTTTTTTTTTTTTTTTTCCCCCACTTATACAGTAGGATAAGTATAATGAAATGTATAAAAGGAATAATAGCAAAAAGAATGAGTGAAATCATCACAAGAAAATAGCAATGTTGAAAAAAAAAAACTTTTAAAAGGAAAAAAAGCAAAATGATATCTAACGAATATATTGCATTTATTTTTCATCTTGATATGAAGCGCATTCTATTCTATTTGTCTTTTATAATACTTCAACTAATGCTTTAAATTATAAAAGGAAAAAAAAAAAAAAAAAAAAAAAAAAAAAAAAAAAAAACCAACAAAAAAGAAAAAAAAAAAAAAAAAGAATTTGACTAATCGGAAATTTGAAGTTATAATCAATTGTATTAAATGTAATTGTTCATTTCCAATGCTTATTTCATAATTTACTACTGATTTTTTTTTTTTTGAAAAAAAAAAAAGCTTTTTAAATAATTTCTAAAAGCGAGAAATAAAAAAGAAGGCAAACATGAAGAAAGTAATTTGAACGAAATGAAAAATGAAATTTATCTGCCAAAAAAAAAAGTGAGAAAGTAGAGAATTTTAAAATATTAATATTTTAAAGGAAGATGAGAAAATGGAATTTTGCATTTAAGAAAATTGCTATCACGTTTGTTGCCTCATTGTCATAGATATCTTCGATGAATTAATTATTTTTAATGTCGAAAAATGCTAAAATATTAAATCAATCAAAAATATTGAACTAAATTTGTATTTATATACAAACAAGTAGACATATATAACTCATGCAATGTTTTATTTTGCTCGTTCACATTTCTGATTTTAAATTTTATAAATTTTTAAACGATTTAAAAATTTACAAAATTTGTCATATATACAAATCATAAAATATCCTAACTAATCCATGCTAATAAAATTAGAAAATGAAATTTAATAAATCAATAACTATTGCAAACAACAATTCACTTATGAAGTAAATAATATGTGATCAATGCTATCAAATGAATAAATCCATCATCTTTAGTCGTAGTTAGATGAATAAATGTCATTAATAGATTTCAAATATATTCCAGTCAAGTATGATATATCATATATTCGATAATCTAAAAATTTTTACAACGAAATATAATCTGCACAACTTTTAAAAATGCTTCAAAAGAACGAAAACATTTTTTTTTTTTTTTTTTTTTTCAAGAAAAAAAAGAAAAAAGACAATGATGAAAACAACATAGTACTAAATGTTTATATCAAATTGAAAAGAAGCAAATGTATAATAAAAATTGAAGCAAAATAATTAACAAATTGCAATAGTTTTAGCAATTTTTTTTTTTTTTTTTTTTTTTTATTGCTTATCTAATTATGAGAAAAAGATCGTTTATTTCATTAAGATAACATTTTCTAATGTTAATATTTTGACTTAAAATTCAAACAATATCATATGATTAGATATGTATTCAAAAAAAAAAAAAAAAAAAAAAAAGTTAAAAAAAAAAAAAAGAAAAAAAAAAAAAAAAAAAAAAAAAAAAAAAAAAAAAAATGGTTAGGTAAATTAATTTCATTCATCCATTGTAATTATTTAAAGTAATGGGATTGAAATGGTACTTTCATCAATAAAAAAAAAAAAAAAGAAAATTCCTAACAATTATTAAAATTAATTTCCCTATACATTTAAAATTATTTATGCTAAAAGAAATTAAAATAGAATTTTTGATAGATATTAAATGAATGATAGTATTTATAGTTATCTCATACTAATCTCAAAAATATTATCTATTTATCATTCTTTATTCATTGTATAATTTACAGAAAAAAATATAATTTACATCGTTTGAAATCTATGCTACCAATCTTTTAAATCTCACATTCATTCCAACCTAAATCATCCAACAACATTGCATTGATGAGCCGTGTTAAATTGATGCTCGCTGTGACAATAAAACGAAATTCAATTGTGTTTGGCTATGATCGATGTATGTGTTCAAAGGGTTGGTGGGTGTGGAATTGTTGGAATTAATTTTGCTTAGTTTACGAAAAATAATAGGACAAATTTTAATTAGAGAATTAGAGATACTGATTATATTGAATAGAAGTAGAGAAGGATGGTAAAGATTGAGAAGAATTGTAAAATATAATGTGATGATGATGATGATGAATGAACAATGAATGAAAGAAGAACATTGTTCAATGAAGTAATGATAAAGATCGATAAGAATTATATGATGCAATTTTATGATATATTTGGAATATATGCAGTAGATGATGGTTTAAAGTTTAAGAAGTAGCGTACCGAGAGTTTATTGTTAAAAGTGAAATACTTGAGAAAAAGATGTGAAAATTAGAAGTGAAATACTTGAAAAAAAGTTGTGAAAAATAAACTTTTACCTGGAAATTTAAATATTTGCAATACTCTTGTAATTATTTGATTTATTTGACTTGAAATTTATTTGATCAATTGTATAGTGAGAAAGGATATATGATGCTAGGTTGAGAATTATTATAATATTTCTTGTAGGATATAACCTAACATGGGAAGCAGATCTTTTAGAAGTAAACTATTTCATGTATTATATCTAAACAAAGATGATAATACTTATTTGATTTTTTTTTTCTTTTTTTGCTATATTAAATTATGTAACTGTCAATTTCAGGTTATGATAGTGTACTGTACACTATAAGTGTTGTATTGTTGGACTAATAATATGCGCTTTCGCCCAACATTTCGGCATCATAACGAGAAGCAAACAAATTATGATATTGGAGATGAATGTCTTTCTCGAGTACCATATGCTTCTATCATTGCAACATCGATGTGTGGTATTGGTGTAATCCTTTTTACACTCGTTATGACATGGGCATTCAATGCATCCGTAGAGCAAACTCGTCGAATACTGAACGTGGAGAACTTACCGTGGCTTGCTAGAGTAATGCATTTGATCATGACTTTTATTAATTAATATCAGGGAAAAGTTTTAAAATATCTCTTCTATAAGCAGTTCAAGCATATTCTTTATGCAAAGTAGTTCAAAAATATCTTCTTGATATTTCTAAGTTTTATTTTACATTAAAAAAAAAAAAAAAAATAACAGCATCTAGACCTGGACATGCATCATCTTATCCAACCTGTCCTTTGGTGCTAAGTCTCCAAGTGTGAAAGTAATCGAAATGTGACCATAAGATATGGATATGATTACGAAATTAAGTTTTGCTATCATCGTTGCTATACCATTCCGTTTATCCATTAGTAATTTTTAGCCTGTTGCTAGCAGAAATATTGTCAACCATGATGGAAATATTCATTGCAAACTTTGATTTCATTCTTTTTTCTTCCATTTGCAGATGCAAATATTATTTGTTTGTGTTGCGATGTTGATGGCAGTGGCAGCTCTTATACTACTTGTCATTGCTGCGATGAGTACGGGTTCTACAAGAAAAGAACTTTATAGGTATATCTCCCATGCATCTTTTAATGTCTTTCTTCTTTTCATAGATTTCATTACAACTTATTCTCACACGCTACGAAATGGTGAGTGTCCATACATTGCACAAATATTGGGTATTTTATTAGTTAACTTTATAAACGTAAAAGCAGTAAACGAGAATATATCCTGATTCATGGATTAAACACCGTCGGGTGTTTGCCTGGGGAATTGAAATTCTTATTGCTTTGAAAAATTGCAATGGTTGATGTTGCTGAATAGATAAGTACTTCATTTTTCCCTTGCAAATATGCAATTTTATTGCATTACTGAGGATTACTTTCTGTCCTAACGAATGTAAGCCGAACATTTCACGACAATCACAAAATGATAATAGTTAAGCTATTGTCGTCATGCGTCAAGAAATAGGTTGGGAAATGCTTCAAGTTAATCAGCAAGCTGTAACCAAACGAATAGATGTTTCATATCGTTAACAGCCCATTATGATGTCATTGCAATTATTTTCAGAGGAATGCGTGGTAGAATGGGAGGAAAATTAGCAAATGCATTTTCATTGATAACTGCCTATTTATTAAATATGTGCTGGTTTGTTTGTTTTGCAATTGTGGTTATTCTTTGCTTCGTATACTACATATTTACCTTTCTCTGTTCATCTATATCATTTAACGATTCCGATTGTCTTGACTTTTCACTCTTCGAACCATTTACTCAGCAAGTTTCTACAAATGTAAGTTTCTTTTATTTCTCTTTTTTTATAAGTTAAGGGGAAAATAGCTATGAATGAGTTGTTTGAAAATACCTTACATTAGAAACAGCATGAAGTAACATTTATGTGTGTTTGTTATTCAGTTAAATTAAACCTTCAAGAAATCTTCCTGATACCAATTAATACAAGCAAAGAATAACAAAATAAGCGGTGCAGTCGGATGTATGTAGTGCAAGACAAAAATCCTAATTGCGCCTCAGGCTGGGATAGTCTATGCTACGTTTTTCCTTAATTTTTGAAAGAATTTTTAAAAAAAATGTGTTCTTGACTTCGAGGCCAAGTTTCTACGGATATATGTAGTCTATCCTTTTTTTTAGTCCTTGAAGCTTTGTGGCGGCGATGTGCAGCAATTTTGTGCTCTTTCATGGAGTGCTTTTGCATGGTATATCGTTAGTTTAATTTCATGTTTAATAATAATCAAAGGACTGGAACATTTCATGATATGCAGTGCGGCAAACTACGCTCATATCAGCAGTGGATTGAAATATCTTGAGTTGAGAGAGGTAAATTTCTGATTAGATATACTTACATTGTATTTTTTTTTCCTTTTTTAAGCAACAGGCGATCTGGAAATATTTTTCGATTTCGATGTTATCAGCTTAGGATGAGGTAAAAAGAATCTGGATCATATTAAACATTGAACCTCATTCAGATGAAGTCTGGGTTCTCTTCACTGAAACCAAAAAACCATTGCGGATAATACTTCTTGTCCACCTTATTATTTCTAAACATTTTTTATGCTACCATAAAGGAGTCTAAGAGGACAAAGTGTGCTAAGAGGACAGCAGTGATATAGTGATTAACGTTTGTTACGATCGTATTCTATTGAAAGTGGTTAAATGTTTCAAGGAAATATGCTGATATTTAGTTTCTAGCTGCTACTGTCGGATGATGGTGATACAATTAAAGCTGATTTACGAACACCAGATTACCGAATGCAACCAACAGTTGGAAACATGTCACCGGATTATGGACCTCTCAAATCTTATTTAGCTTAAAAATTTATATGGTTATTATCTTCATCTTCCATAGCGAGCAACTACATTATGATGATTCAACAGTGATCCACGTTATGTGCCTTTTATTTTGTTTGTGGTGGAGGAGAAGGCAAAGGAAGAAAAGGATAATTTTCTTTTGGAAAGTCCAGAAATAGGAATTAATGCTAATCTGTATCCACCTTTTGCTTGGATTGGACTTCGTATTACGATTTCCATTTAACAGAAAAAAGTGGTAGTGGTGATTTTGGAAGATTTTCTTTCTTATTCAAGATTCTTTCATTTTTCTCACTTTTAGATCTGTCTTTCCAGTAATATTTTTATTGACTTTCCATTCATTATTTTGCATTTACGGCTTGACTGTTGATTTGCAACAATCTTCGATGCTTTAAACATTTACTTATATTTTGTTGTATATTTTTATAGGCAATTATGCTCACCGTTCTTCACTTTCATACTCAGTTATTGCATATCAAAAATGTTTTTTGTCATTCATTTTCAGAATAAAATAAAAATCCTTCCACTTGCACGTCTTGAAGCAGTTTTTTTTTCACTCATTTTGATATCTTTATCATATGGAAAAAGTTGCGAAGGATGTAGAAGGTGATAGACGTGAGGAAGAGGAGAATATGTAGAATTCGGAATGCGTTAATCATGTCAGACATACGTCATTTTGTTCATTTGTTTATTGTATGAGAAAAAAGGAATTCCTTTATTGATTTGTTTAGCTTATGCATGTTGGAAACGAGCAGTGCTGAACTACCGAAGGAAATTGTTAAGGACGAACTTACTACTTTGTCAAATAATATTACCAGTTGTCTGTCAGCTGTTTCATTAAAGGTTTCCTAATTTTCTATATTGTTTTAGGCTTTTATTTGTTAAATCCCCTCAATTCTTCATATACAAAATAGTGAATCATCTATGTTTCAGGTTGGCAGTGATAAAGAGACGATAGGTTGTGTTGAGGAGTGTGTTATTGCCGCTGAAGAGTTGCAAACATTGGGTGGATTGGTGAGGACAGATATAAGAGCCGTTAGCGACAGTGTGGCAGCGATCAACGAGCAAATTGAACAACTTGAAAGCTTGTTCCGAAACATCGATCGTCTGGAAGAATTCGTTAAACAGGTACTTTCCTCAAGGTTTCAGAGTTGGAACAGTACGGCAAGTTACCAGATGATTATCATTAAATATAGAAGAAATGTAAAAGCGAAAGTCCAGTTTTTGTTTCACTCGATGATCATGACTGCTAAGGAAAAAAAAATTTTAAAATTATACCTCAACCATCACTAAACATTACTTTTGAGCTTAGTTAGATAAAGTAAGTAACTTTTAGTTGTGCTAAGCATAATGCAAAACTAAATCCTATTTTTACAGTGTTGTATTTATACATACACCACACAGATCGACCGCTACAAATAAGGCCTTTTAACACTTCCTCATAAAATCTATTAGTTGAACTTCAGAAGAAGGAGCAATTAACCATTTTGGAAGCCGAGTTAACCAGGGCAGAAAAGCTTCAAAAAAGTAAAAAAAATGGAAACAAGAAGTAGAAAAAGCTTAATGGAAACTGCAAAGAAAGGAAAAGGTCTGGTTTACGTATGTTTTAGTCCTACGGACATATTGCGGTGTTCAATATCCTTTACTTATACATTCTTTCTGTTCACTTATGACTCTCTGAAACTAATTTCTCAGGATTACCCGATTTTATTGAAATCGAAGAAGAAAGTGAAGATGATAGTCCAGTGGAGGTTTCGTCAAAGGTGCAACACGAAATGCCTTTGACAGGAAACACTTCAAATTTAAAGGTATATATGTGCTTTGTCCATTTTTAACCTGAGACGAAAATGTCGAAACTAGGAAATGAGGGTATTGAAAGATTATAGAGCTTTTATGGCACTTAATTTTTCTTGAAATGAAAAGGAAACATTTTTAGGATAAAAAGGTGAGAAAGAAGACAAAGCAACGGAAGAAGTACAAAGTGGTCAAACTCAAAGAGGGCTTATATAAGTCGGAAACCAAGTAAGACATTAATCATTAATTATTCTGTAGACTGTATTCTAATGCAAAGTTGAAGTGTGTCTTTCCAATCAGAGAAACATTCCGTCAAGATAACAAACACGTTGTATAAGATAAAATCAAATACACACATGTTTTTCTTCACATGACAGGAAAAGAAAAAATTTTTAGAACCTCAACGTTTAAAGTTGTCCCGCTATCAATGCCGCCACCACAACCATCATTCAACTTCCGGGCTCAACTGCTCCAAAAAAGAACAAAGCATCAAAGGCTCACAAGTAATTCGTGCTTTGTTTTCTTACAGTTTTCCAGAAGTTTTTTTTTTTTTTCAGCTCTTAAACTTCTATCATCACTACGGACAGTAACTGAACTTATTTCGAACGTTGTCACCATATCTCTTACCCGTTTATCCACTTAACTCCTCATGACAAATGCAATTGTTTCCCATGTTTTCACTACCGGCATTGCAGTCTCCAACTAAATTCAAAGTTCCCGAGAGTTTCAAGACCCAAATTAATACCTTTTCTCATTTCAGAAATGGAGCAAGCTGGTTTGCAACACAAAAACAAGTGGTTTGCGGCAACAAGACCAGCACATCGTTAAAGTTTTATGTTTAGTGCATAAGCTTGGTCATGATAAAATATAAAACACGTACGCGCCAAATACATCATTAACGCAAATCAATAATCTCACACTAAACAAAACTTATATAGAATCGGAACAAGAATCAAGAAATAGATACACTAAAGAACTGAATTCAACGATTAATTAATACAGTGTTTTATCGGCGATCACGGCTCCGGCGTCTGAAATTAGCATTCTTTAGAACGTAAAGGACTTGAGCTTCGGACGCAAACATAAGTATCTATATAGGAAGTAGCCTTCTCATCGTTACAGTACTTCATACGATCAAAACAATGTATGAAAACGCATTAAAATAAATAGCCACTTTCTCACTAACTACGGTACATCTCTTGCCTAAGAATCGCTAGAATCTAATGACCGGTCAGTTCAATTTTTGCCAAGCAATATTCTCTGACAATCACTCCACGACGAAAAACGTTTTTAATAGGAAGCTCCCAATGTAAAGAAAAAAAAACTGCCTTCTTTTATAAGCAACACAAATAATATAATCTAAGCAAATGCATCTTGTTTAAGACTCGTTGTAATACCTTTCACGGTCGCTTCGTCTTGAATCCCGGTCTCGATCACGGGCAGAGCGAGGAGAACGAGACCGACGTCGTGGCGAACGACTGCAAGATTTAATTTAAAAGAGGAATATGTACCAGTCATATTCCAGATTTCTTCAACAAGCTTAACTTACCAAAACATTGGATTCATTTCCTTCCATGCTTTTGTTCATATACTTCATCCCCTACGATGTACCATCAGCACGTCGCTAATAAGTGAATTCTTAAAACCGTCAGGATGAAATGTGGAAGTCGAGAAATTTTAACTAAGGGATGGAAGAACTAACCTTCGCCTTCGCTCACGATCCCTATCACGCAAACGATCTCCATTACGATCACGGTCCCGATCCCTTTCTCTATCTCTTTCTCGATCGCGAGAATCGTACTCACGTTCTCGACCGCGATAATCACGATCTTTCCTATCGCGATCACTGAAAAGCGCAGGATTAATTCCATGAGTATTTACATTTCTTTATATTTTGCATAATCGAAGTTCACCGAAGTGTTGAAGAAGAAAAAATCTACCTTCTGTCATCTCGTGGACTTCCCAGGCCAAGTCGAACCTTCTTCCATTCAGCACGTCTTCCTTCAACCGTTTTCTACAAAAATAATTCTAAATGATGTTACGAAAATATGGTTAAATGTTTTGGAGAGAAACGAGATACTGTAATTTGAATTCCGCATTTGTCTTCATCATCTATTATAGCGTAGAAGGAAGCGTTTAAAGATCTTGAAAAATTCTGCAAACAGCAATTTAACTTTCCTTCCCTATGTTCGACCTCGACGCACCATGTCATTCCTCTCTCAGTTAGATATATTTTACAAATAATTAAAGATCTAACCTTCATTTCGCTGTATTGTTCACGAATTGTTTCCATACCACAATGCATTTTACCACCATAGTGATCAGCTAAACGTGTTTCATGTTCCATCAGACTAAGTTGTGCTCCACACATATCACACACACGAAGTCTTACTTGTGGTGTATTCAGTACCGTCCGCACATCATTCTCAAACGGGAATATATTAGAAAAGACAATGAACCGATACAAGTTCTGCACAGATTTGGTTTCGAGAAATTTGTCTTAATCAGCCAACAACTGGGAATAGTTTCATGAGCAGTTTAAAGCTTCCAAAATAACTCATCCAACATTTTTTCGACATCATTTAGCCGTCGAAGCTTCCATACTGCGGTAAAACAAAGAAACACATTTGAATACTATGTAAAAAAATGAATAATCTCAATATACAAGAATGAGTACCAATTTACCAAGTTGTAAGTTGTAGGAAAAAAAAAAAAATAATAACGCAAATGAACTTTACCTCCAGATCTCGCTTCTTCCTTTTATATTCTTCGATGGTTTTCGACAATTCCATCGCTTCCTCTACTTTACCCTCATTTCCCAATGCTTCCATCTTCACAATTGTTGTTCCGATCTTCTCACCTAATTCCCCAATCATCTGTGTCTGTAATAAAAACCCCATAAATTAAACAGTAAATTTTTTGAAATCCATTACAAATTTCAAAAAAAAGAAACCTTCAGAATTTCTGCCTGATCAATTTCATTTTCGCAGTCTTTCTTCAATTTCTCCTTTGTCCGTTCAATTTCCTTATCAACGATACGGATTGCTTCCTCCAATCTTTCAAAACCCTGAAATTTTCAATTTTTTCTTAATGACCTGTTAAAAAATTATGAGTCGTAATAAATCTCCAACAAGTTCGATGAACAATTCCAAGATGCAACATGAATGAACAACAAAAACGGAGTAGGAAAAGCATAATGAGCAAAGAAAAAAAAGGCAAAAACAGACAATCAGTAGAAGAGCTGAACCAGGATGGAGGCGCGCGCTGCAGACAAATCCAATCAGCTGCAAAATTTCATTACCGACGAAAATTTCTACACTGCTGCGCCCACAATTCGTCAACGCCTATTTTTTGTTCTGCTACTGTTACATGATAATGACGAATAGAACCACGTTTTTCATTTAACGATCGAAAATTCGAGATTTAAAGTGACTCTTCAAAATGAGACATAGATGCTGCCAGAAAGAAGTAAAAAGCTCATTTTTTCTCCAAATCTTTTTCATTCACGGTCTAAAGAAATTTCAACAACAGTGGACATACGAATTCCCATTATGTTTTTCGAACGATGATTGAAAGAGTTTCTCGGTATTTGCACGAAGGGCACTCTCCCTTTCACATGCATAAAACAACAACAATACCTAAAGTAAGAAAACTAAACAACTCGTTCCGATAATAGATTAACGGCCAATACTATTGTTTGAGGTAAATTCACTCTCTTACACATTTCTGACACTTCCCAAAAGTGCGACAAAAGCGCTCAACGAAAATTGCTCGCGCCACTCACTGTAGCATCATTTATTTATCATATTTGAAAACTTCGGAGTATCCTAGAGCTAAAAATCTCAAAATAATTGTTAGAAAAAAAAAAAGAAAAACACAAATGGGAACATTCTCATGAAGATATCTTTTTTAAAAGGGACATATTATTGCGCAGAAGTCTCAGCATCACTCATTTAACACGGCCTTAAGATGTCGCCCGAAAATGGCAGTAAAGAAAATTGGGCTGAAAATATGCCACTTGCAATATTAAAAGTGAAAATGACTGCAACATACATCAATATCGTAAAAATGATCTCGTTGCTTCTGAGCGTTCTCGTAATCAGCTTTGTGGGCGCTTTCGTGAACCTGAAAGCAAGGAAAGTAATCCCAAGTATCCGCTCCGACATTTGTCCGAAGAGTAGTAGTCCACTCAGTTTTTTGAGTTTTGAACAAATTTATTAATTCTCAGTACAGCTGGCATACATCTATGAGACTAAATCACAGATCACCGTTAGTGCAATTTAACAGATGCTCAAAACTCAAGAAAACCAACTTCTTTCTTTTTTTGAAAAAGTGTTCTATACTAGAAGCCAAATCAATCTGCATTCTACAAAAAAAAAAAAAAAAAAAAAAAAACCTTAGGATTGGGATTCGTGCAGAACTAACAACAACGTTCCGAAAGAACGTAACAAACTTATGACTCACTTACAATTTACACCAAAAAAGGATACACTGGGAACAAACCTTATTGCAAGCGACAAGTGATTCAAGACGAGTATCAGCCAGGATTTCATGTGGACAGCAACCAAGAAGAAAAGCACGGCATACAGTATGATGATTATAAGGTACCAGACGTCGACCCTCCTCTACTGCTCGATTTGTTCCCATAAGCTGGTTGATCATATCCCGCATTTCAGCCGTCATTTTGCTTTCACTTTTACTTAAATTCGATAACATCAAAAACAAATATTTAACCATGAAGACTTTTCATTATTTCCTATTTAGCACTGTCTTCCTAACCAACATTTCATTTTTCAAAACATCCCGACCCATGTTTTCCTATTATAATCGATCAAGAACAAAATAAATCATCCAACAAATCGTTAATCGATGTTATTAAACCAACATAGCAACAACATAAGTACTCTCCTTCCATTTATATCCTCTAGGGTATCATTTCACAAATCAAGTCCTTCTGATCCAAAATTTCATGCTAAAATCTATCAGTAACAAAACCTGAAGTGCAGTTATCAACCGGGTCCGGTCATACACCCAGCAAAAACTCAACCAACACGTAATCATACTATCCCCGCAACAGCTCATTAAAATAAACAAATTGCAAATGTATGGAATAAAACGCGTCCCTCTCCTCGACTCGCTATGAAAATTTCGTCCTACCACAATGTTTTTTTGAAAAAATAATCGTGCAATCATATGAGAGGAAGTATTGAATGCTGTTTGCTAAACGAATATCTGGAGGAAGTGTTATTTTTAATTAAAAAAAAAAAGAAGATTAATTTGAAATTAAGGATAGAATTTTATATTCCAAAACTAAACTGATAAATGTTCAATACTGCATACAATCACTGTAATAACAAAACTTTATTCCAAAATTTATACTTATTCTATTTCTAACTTCTATAATTTTATGTACGAACCATCTATGCATACTTTATCTCATTTTAAGAAATAAGTCAATTGCAGTAGTTTATTTTAAATTACAACAGTACGATCAATTTTATGATTGTTCTTTTAATTACTTTTAATTAATTCTCACACTGCAAACAATTTAATGATTTATATCACATGTAGTAGAAAAATTGTTATTGTTGTTATCATTATCATTATTAATTACTATTATTATTATTAATTTATATTTTCAGTGTATTTGAAATTATTATTTCTCAGAATGTATATTAATTTGAATTGTTTTATTTTGCTATATGTTGCAAGAAAAATTTTCATCTTTCAAATTTGCATTAATAATGAAATTTGCATCTATTTTTAATTTTCCTTTTATGTGTATTAATTTCAAAAATTTGTTTGAATGGTACTATTGTTAAGATAGCCTTATGTTTTCCATTTTTAATTTATCTTAACATTTCACTAAAATACCGCATTCAATACTTTTCCCTTTTATTCTTAAATGTCGATAGGAACAATAAATCATCAGAGGGTTTCCCCAAATTATGGTGTTATTCAAAATAATACTAATTAAACTCTTTCTAAAATGTAAAGCTTGATCATTTATTTGATTTTTATTCCCATTTTCTTTCAAAGAAATATAAAAAAAAAAAAAAAAAAAAAAAATTTCATTTGTGATGATATTTTAAGAAAATATTTTTGTAAATGCCAAAGAAAAAACTTTGCGATAATTTTTATGGTTGTAATAGAGATATGCATAAGTTGTTAGCATACTATTAATCATGATTCACGCTTATCAGTTAATATTGTTTACTCTCTTATGACTATCATTAAAAATTGTTATCCTTTCAAACGCTGATTATTGCTAAGTCTATCAGTTTAAAAGTATTATAACTCTTCTTAAAGTTTTCAGTTGATTGAATCAATTGAACCACAAGGAGAGATTTTTGTTTTTCTTTTAATCTCATCCGAAATATTAAATATTTCCCTATACTTCATCTGTAAAACTTAAAAAAAAAAAAAAATAACAATTGATCAAAGATAAATAAATAAAATGATAGTATTAGCTGCTTCAAGATTCCATCATATCATTTTTACAAGCATTTGATATCCGTTGAATTTGTTGGCGAATTATCATTATTTTTGCCAATAATTTTTCGTCCAATTTGCTGAGGTCATTTTCTAAACGTGTTTTTAGTATCCTCATACGTTCCGATGTTTCCTGCAATTCAACATTAATATATTGTTTTGAGAAAAAAAGAAAAAAAATTTTGTTATATTAAAATTATAGAGTTTTGCAAATTTAGAACTGAATGAACTTGGTTTTGAACCATTAATGAGAAATAAACAAGGAATATTTGATGAAGAAATTAAAATCAGGATAAAATACGTATGATAAATAAATAAATAATAGTAGTGATAATAATAATAACAACAATAATAATAATAATGGTGATAATAATAATAATAATAATAATAATAATAATAATAATAATAATAATAATAATAATAATAATAATAATAATAATAATAATAATAATAATAATAATAATAATAATAATAATAATAA